>KZ063108.1:0-73633 GCA_002091835.1 Anopheles maculatus
GTGTGGTATGTTTGCTGCAAACAGGAGATTCTTTCGGTCCGATCCGAGTTGCGGTGCTGGGCACTGATGCTCGAGCTGAACATTTGAACTCGAGAGACCTCCTGACCTCCTGAGCGGTGGTTGGTTAGGAGCTGGTGGCGCGAAAAGCCGAGAGCACGATTTATTAATACAGGACATAAAGGCCATACATATACCATATCTGGAAGCGCCCATCCATAGGCCACCCTTTTTGGAGGGCTGTCGTTGAGGTGCTGTGCCGGACGTTCATTGTCACATTAGCAGCAGTTGCTAGGGCAGATGGAACTGGTGGAGACGTGAAAATTGTCACCCTAGGACAGACAGGCAGACATCCATCACGGACGGTACAAGGGCCACCAGCAACACTATCATCCGATTGGTGAGTGCCTAGTCGCTGGTATGTTGTATGAAACTGTCACAAATATATCTCTAGCCCATAAATATGCTCATCTGTGGCCGTTTGGAGCAGGTCAACGTTTTTGTGAGCATGTGTGTGTGTGGTTGTAATGCTAGTTTCAATTCACTCCAACATCCAGTTGGGTGGAACCGTGACCGGAACCGCGATGGGACCGATGATCTTCCCAACCCGAACCATTGAATTATGAAGGCTGTAAAATTTTAATTCTATTTATAGCGTTTACCCCTTTCTACCGGTTGACCTATCCACCCGGGGAACCACACAGCGGGTTAGTAAAAAGTAACCCCTTAAGGAGATACGTGCACAGTCGATTTGTGGACGAAGCGTGCCGAACGCTTCCTCGGGTGCTAATCGTTGTCAGGTGCTGGTGGCATCACTGGTCCACCGACCAGCGGGAACGAGTTGTACTCTGGCTTGAAGGAGTTGGTGGATATTCATACATAAATTGTATACATCTTTGATGGCCGTTCCCGTTCCATGTCGGTTCCACGCGGGACTAAGCTCTGGGAAACGAACACTTCCCGCACAGTCCAACATCTTAAGAATGCACTCCGAAACTCGGGCCAGAACACGCCTCAAGAAGTTTGCGCTCAAGACCAATCGTACCGGGGCAGGTACCTCGTTGGAGGTTTATAAAATATTCACACACCACCGAGCAACACACGGACACGATACAGCTAGTGCAGGGTACGTAGGATACGTCAGAACCGGAACCGGTCGCTCTGGCAAAAGGGTTCCACGAAGAAGTCGCCAGTAGCGAGGGTAAGGCGAACACATAAACACGAACGACCACACACGTTACGTTCGCCTACACACGTGCCAGAGTTATTGGTTTCCACCGGTGGACATGAAACGACGTCGCCCGGGTTTTCTGGTGGACGAGTACTTCATGCATGGTGGACGAGAAAATGGTGCTCCCGGTGGCTGGAGGCTGCACGGAAAGCCGAGGAACACCGGTCGGAACCACTCGTCATAAAGTGTAATTTATTTTGGAGGAAAATTTATTAGGTCGCCCCGGGATCGACGTCCTCCGGTTTTTGGCCGAGACGACTTAACGCGTGGATCGTGCATCGCTACTGCTACCGGCCGGTTTCGATCGATTCCATTAGGAAAATAGTTTATTAGCGATAATGGAAGCCAGCAACACATTCGGTCGGCTCCGGTATGCTGTCGATCGAAGAGCCGGACGTGTCTTAGTTTGAGTTTACCCGTTTCGCCCTGAGGTAGCGTATCGTGTCTCGAGCCATGGCAAGGTGTCTAATTTGTCAAACAAAATTTGTCTAATGTACTTTGGGGATCATTCAAATTGGTGGCTCAGTGAAGGGTGTGGTGATGATCCTATTTATTATGTTTAGGGTAAAGTTATTCAAGAAGTTAAACGTATGACGTTGTGTAATATTAAAAGATGTGATAGAAGATACACCCTTTTTAGGTTTATTTGAAAATATAAACCGTATTTTTCTATTTGAAACAAATCATCTACATATAGGCATTGTTTTTAAAACCATTTGTTTAGAGGTTTTGGTCTGTCATTTTTTGCATTCCTTAGTTAATTTTTTCACTGAGTCTTGACTTGCCTTTACATGGCGTGTAGGACTTGTGTACAACACCGAATTCGATACCTTGTTCTGTTAGTAACACAATAGTAGAAAAGTAGCCTAGATAGGTAGGCTATTTAGAAAAGTTGGAAATACAAAGAGTAGCTTAGTGTTTGTATAAGCAATAAAAAAAAGTTGCAGTACGGGTTCCAATTTCGTGTTTAAAAAAAATAATGCGGTGTGCAAGACCTACTTTCAACCAACATTAATAAGAGAACTTGAAAGCACATAATGCATCTTCTTTCTTGGCCTAACGACCTCTTAGGTCATGCCATTTTTGGCTTACTAGACTTAATGTTACCGTATAAATGGATAGCCAGTCCTCACTATAGGGGAACGGCCCAGATGAGACCCTGGTCCTGCCGTGTGAAGACCGGCGCCGCTGTCACATCTACCAACGGGCCGTCCCCACATAATGCATAGACAATTTATTTTAGATTAAAATTTGTCTCTAAATAGCAGCACTTGAGCTGCAAAGGTCTGAATATTCAAGGAACTTCAATTGAAGACTGATTTGTAAATTCAGTGTTATCTTAGAACGAGAATCCTGGAAGCACCATTTCTCAGCTTACTTTTGATGTTCATCTTAGGTACAGCTGATGATAAAACAGTAACCTTTGATGAGTTCCTATAGCACCTTGTTTATAAGTATCAGAGAATCCAAATTAAAGTCGAAGAACCTGAGAATTGTTATAGAAAATCTCCTTTGGAAGCAGTCTTTGGTATATCAGTAGAAAAAATCATTCAGAATACGTGGCTGTCAGTGCCTTTAGCTAATATCTCTTCGACGGAAGGTACATCATCAACTACACGTAGCAGTGCCCAAGAAAGAGTCGTTTGCAACTGATAGTATTGGAAATCTGTTTTAATATATCTGTTCAAATTTAGAGGAATTTTTCAATGCGTATTGTTTTGAGAAAACATAAGCATTCTTACACTTATTTTTATACTATATATCTAGAGATCTCTAGCGATAGCTTTGATACAGAAATTATACAACAAAGTTTTCATCGTTATGCACATGTTTAAAAAACTTATTCAACATTCAAACTGTATACAGGTTCATGAATAAAGTTATAAAAAAAATGTAATTATTCATAAATTAAGTTGTTTTGTTGATATGATAACGCCTAATCTTGGGTTCGCTTAGTCCACCAAAAAGCAGTAGTTCGATTTTAATTTTGATCACTTAACACATCAACTGACTTTCAATTTGTTCACTAATATTCGGAGTAGCTAACTGAGGCATCGACAAACATAAATTGCGGAAAAATGGCCAAAAGCCATCCATGCAACTCCTATAAGAATTGTAAATTCAATTGAAAATTAATTTCCAATACATTTCCTTTTTGCGCCTGCTATTTCCAATGACAAATGTTTTTCTTGCAATAGAATTGTTAATATTCATTTCAAATCACAAACGCCATTTCTCAACCATTTCATATGCATCACCCATAAACAGCATTCGCCTATCCCCGTTTCTTAAATCTCGTTTTGCATTTGAAGGATGCATAAATAATATGCATACCACAAATCGACCCTCTTATCGATTAAACAAACACGCTTACCAATGCACTTCCACAAAGGAGCAGTTTTGCATTTTCAAGTGAACACTCGACTTGTAAGGTGGCACGTGACAGGTGAAATAAAAAGCGTAACCCCGAAGAATACACGACCCCAAAACTCGAACAAACAACACCGATCGGGCAAATAACGTGTTCAAAAGCAATCGTGCACCAACACAACCACTTCACCACCCATTTCGGTCCCATGTGAGCGTGTGCATCACGCATGACGTAGGAAAAATGTCCTGCTAGATCATTTGTCGTGAGCCGTGCCGTCTCAATCGCGCCTGATGATGGTACTTGGCGTTAATTTGCGCCTCTAGAGCAACCACACAAACGTATCGCTCGGATTTGTGTATGCACGCTGCTCGTGCTTTGAGGATGTCGTGTGTGTGTGTGTGAGTGTGTGCCTTGGCCACGTGCGAAGAAGTGGCGCTGATTAACGACGGCAAGAAATGAAGGCAAATTTGGGACCATTTATTTGAGTGTAAGAAAAATTGGTACGAAAATTTCCCCATGAATCACACCCGGGATCGAGGCACGCTGCTTGATTTCGCGATGTCTTTTCCATCTCCTGGCGGGTAAAGATGGGGGGAAAAAAGGACTTTTTCAAAAACCGGGATGGCACACTTTATGTTGGATGGATGGTTTGATTTCGCCTGCAGGTGGTCCGAGGCTAGTAAAAACATATTTGCTTAAAGCACACTCAAAATTCGCTGGGTAGGAGATAAATCAAAGGTAAGAAAATTTAAAAATTGCCCCCTACCAGCTGCAGGAAAAGCGTGTGACAATCGCGTTTGGCACGAGTTGGAAAATGCAAACGTAAAGAAACAAAAAAGAAACAAACAAAAAACAAGCAACCTCTTTTCGTCATCCGCTTCCACTTTTCCAGGGTGCGCAAAGATGCAATAAAGTTCACCATAAATCTTCATTTGCCAAGGGTGAAAGTTGCGTGCTTCGGAGGGGTTTTTTTTTTTTTGTAAGTTTTGGTGGGAAATGAAAACGCAAAAAAAGTGCTAACACTTGAAGCGTTGGGTGGAAAATCCCGTTAGCGGGATTTCGCTGTAAGCGACTCGCTGCCCGGGAAAGTCCTTGAGTTTGTGTGTGTCTGTTTGTCTGAAGGGAAGTTGATGCAATCTATCTTCCTGTGCTGGCTTATTACATTTCGTTATGATTGTTGCGTTCTGGACGAACCTGATTTGAACAACATTGTTAACAAAATTAGAGTATCGATACGTGGTGGACTTTAGCTCACGAGATTGCTTTGTTTCGCACGGCAAATGATGATGAAAAATTGATGCTTCAACAAAGCTCCGTCTCCTGAGCGCTTTCGGTTGGACGGTTCCGGGAAACACCTAAGGAATGCTCATCCTACCAACATCTATCCAGGATGCAGGGTCAAACTTTTGCCAATCTCCAAATCCGGTGAAAACCATCGCATTCCCATCGAACGAAAACTTTCCCGCTAGCGTTTCTCCAATCGATCGAACTGGAGGTGAAATTTTCGTACCATTGGAATGTTTCCACGGTGGAAAACCATCTCTCGGTCCCGTCAACTTATGCGGGCTGGGGTCAAAGGAAATTGTGTTGATCCAAAATATCAAAACACTCAACAGCCAAAAGAGAGAGAGAGCGAGTGGTTCATCCCTACCCTGTAAATGGTCGGTATAAGTTCACCCGTAGCGAAACCCTGCCACACGGAACGGAACCAGGCCAATAGGAATATATCACAAATTACGAGGAAAATCAATTCCGTAAATATTTTCCCATCTCCAAACAGGGCCCACACTTGTCCGCACTTCCTCGTTTCCTTGCCCACTCGGTGCGTGTGGGCATAAAGTT
Organism: Anopheles maculatus; assembly: GCA_002091835.1. Taxonomy (NCBI): domain Eukaryota; kingdom Metazoa; phylum Arthropoda; class Insecta; order Diptera; family Culicidae; genus Anopheles; species Anopheles maculatus. Next base: position 5,442 of record KZ063108.1, read on the forward strand.
TCAAAGAGCAAGTTTCCGATTTTCATGCCTTTTTTTGGGGTTTACAGGGGAGGTTCGGCGAGCCCGGGTACGCATAAAATATTTGAAAATATTGGTTTACACAGGATCAGACGGCAGCGAAGTGGCCAACGCGAAGAGATCGAGAACGAGATGCGAAAGGTGGTCACAACATCAGGTAGTGGATAGTAGATGGGCTTGTTTTCCGCTCTTTTATGCCAGAAAAAGGATGTATTTTCCATTACTTTTTTTTTCTATCGGTTTTCCTTTTCCTAAAGAACCTTTTTTGTTTACAGTTTTTTGCTAGTTGGTTCGTACATGCTTGTGGTGGGGTAGATTTTATTTTTGTTTAAATTTGAATGTATGAACGCTTCAATTTACGGTAGCTGAATGGGTCAGGTTGTTTGATGTTTGATTGTAAAAAAGTTTTAAACGAACTGAAATATCGGTCCAATCGATCCGGGTTCTAAAATTTTGATGAGCCGTTATCCTTTTTTTTGCGTGAAAACAAAAAGTTTTACAAATAAAATTAAACACTTTCCGTGGAGACACACTTGTGTTTAATGTAGGATGGCACAGCAGCACAGCTGCGGCCAGTTATCACAAATCAAGCACGAACCATACAGTTTACCCCGTCCGGCAACTGTTGCCTTTCGCATGCAATCAATCCTCGCGTTGAAAACACCCGCAACCCATCTCAAGCTGATGACAGCTGATGTTGTGTCATCCGTGTGTCCATTACAACAGAGGATGGTAAAGCAAACAAAAGCGGAAAAGAAAATCCCTAACGCCAAGTTGCTACGCCCAAAGCGGACATTCCTGTTGTACCATTAATTAATTATTGTTAGACTGTTTTTCCTCGCGCACTCTTTTTTCTCCGAGCTGTTTTCGCGCTCTTTAGTCAGGAGAGAGAAAAAACGGTGTCCTTTTTTCGAACTCTACAACGACGGTACATGCTAACAAAACGAACCTTAGTTAAACAGTTAACGGTTGTCGGGCCAGTTTTTCCAAAGCTTTCCCTATCATAAAGGGCTCATTTATTCACATCCACTTGGCGAATGGGGCTGGGAAGATTGGGACAAAGTGTTTCACAAAATATGAGTTTCATGATCGGTAGAAAATCGTTTTCTCCCTCTTGCTCTCTTTCTTTTTCTCACTCTGTTGTATGTTGGGTGGAAAACTTAAAACTTTGCAATTGAATTTTGCACCCCATCGACAAAACCGGTTCTATCGCCGACTGTGTCTTGATCCTGGTAATGGGTGCAAGAAAACAAAAAACCATTTTCACCCTCTCAGTTCACGCTTGAATGTCCAATAAATGTCCGATCGTGGAACTTCTTCCTTCCCGCATTCCTCCGAGCCCAAGCTCCTAATGGATCCGATCGAATCGGTCTGTTTTTCCGCGACTTTCGCGAGCGAACCATGAATCTTGGAAAATTTCCTACCAAATGTCATTTAAAGTTTATGATTACTCTGAAAATCGGTAGCTTCACGGGAAGGCCACTACCCACTTCCCAGTTGACTGTGGTGGACGACCTATTTTTCCCCTTTTTTGTTTCCAACCAATTTTCTTCTACAGCGCCCCGCTATGAAAAAGCATTCATTTGCCCTACCATTTTGTAACGACGGTTTTCGATTCGGTAGATTCTTCCTTACTGTGTGTGTCCATTTTTCTTGCCATGTTTCACTCTGGTCGACGGCGATCGTCCATAATTTTACGTTTTACCATCGTTACGTACGCTTTGGTTGTGCTGTGCAAGAAGTGGCCACTTTGCTCGGTCCGAAGTCTTTCATTATCAGCATCAACGTTCGTCGCTTGCGTCACCGTCACTAAAGCTACACGGGCGGAGACGAAGGAAAACGCCAAAAGAAAAAAAGGAAAAATCGGGAAAAAAACGCGAGACTCATATTTTCCTTCGATTTTCATTCCCTCCGGTCACCCAGACCAATTGACCAGCCTTTTTTTCCTCGGTGGGGTGAAATGAAAATGTCGTGATATTTTCATAATTTATGATTTGGAAAATGCCGCCTTCAGTCTATTACATGGACGCCATCACCGAGAAGGGGGGAGAATGAGGATGGCCAGAAAACACCGAAGGAAAACGGTGGAAATTGAGTGGTAGATTCGTTTGGAGTGGCTGGCAATTTTCACTTTTTCACACCATCGAAAGGGCAAAGTGTTCGGTTTTGAGAGGTTGCGTAGTGATCAGCACACAGAAAAACGGCCCTCCATTTACTTCGGCCGGTGTCCCAGTTTGCCGGCTTTCGGAACCCTCACATTCAAAGCAAATCGTTAGCTTTGTATGCCTTCATGCCAACCGTACCATACAGCCGAGGCATTACGGATGAGCAAATACCGATGATGAAGAGAAATGGTGCCCTGATCAGTAGCGGCATGCTGATTATTGTGACGAGGATGGTGATGATGATGATGTTTGTTGATGCTGATGCCAACGTAATGGAGAGTGGAAAGGTCCCGGTGGTAGGTCGGTGTAGAAAAACTCGATTGAAAACCAGAAGAACTAGTTTTTCCACGCGACACCATTGACACTTTCATCGTTGGTTCAGCAATAAAACTGCAAAGCAACCGATTAGCCACGATCTTTGATGGGTGAGCTGGAAGATTTTCGCATCGAGCATCACCACGTCTCGCGTATTTAATTGTGTCTCACGGACGGTTCCCGTTGCCCTCGTTTGAAGCGCTAGACTTTTTTCTCTGTTCATGATGATTTGCTCGACGAACGTTTCAGTTCGTTACGGTGTGGAGTGCCCTGTGTACGTTACTAATTGGTTGTTCTTCGTGCTGGTCGTTGGAAGAATCATTGAAAGGGTACGATCGTTACCACTCAATGGATTGACAGAATGATTTGCTCAAATGGTGTGATTACAAGTCAAAATTGGCTTTTCCAGGAATTGCGTTCGCTTTACAATGATTAATGGTTGCTCAGGCACGATAGCGAGAGAGAAAGAAAGACAGAAATAGCGTAATGGACATTCCATGTGGAATCGAAAGGTGTCAGATTAGAGGAAAATTTAACACGCATGTTACTCTCATTTTGTGTGTATGATGGTGATAAGATTTTATCACGAAAGTGGTTTTAAAGTTAACTATTTACCTGGCATGATCTATATTGTATGCGAAGCTTACTTGTTTGCTAGTTCGAGTTTCAGGAGCATGGATTTTTCTTTAGTAAGTACAACAACCTAGAGAAGCCATGTGTTGGAACTTCAGTCACCCCAATGGGCCAATGGTCCGCATTGGTTTAGATGTCTGTTCCTTATAATCACATGTCCCAAGGACCCCATCCGAACGTGAAAACCTGTTCTATTTATGCTTTGAGCTCTCATCGGTAGTTTATTGAGACACTTTAATACTGATATCTTCGATTTTATTTTGACTATATAGCGTATGAGTCTTCATTTTCACGTTGCTCAAACCCTGATTTTGTTGTTGTTGTGGTTTAACTTACTTTCAATTAGATAGCCGGTTCGTTTAACTGTACTCTGCATCCAGAAGACAAAAGATGTATTACACTATTGACACATAGATCTCTCTATTTAAAATACGTTGGTCAATGTCCTGACCAATCAGTTCCTAAACCATACTTCAATATTATTTGATTTAAACGTTTGAAAAGTCTCCTATTAGTCCTTCGTCTACCAACAAAGATATCTTTCGAACATCAACTATCCTCTCTTTCGAAATTACATTATTACATCAAAACAAGCTGGTATAAACAACAATATTGAAAAATTTCCTTTTAAAACTGACTTAAAACCCAAATCATTGAAGATCTAAATTTAAGAAATTTGTCTTGGTGCCAAATTTGGGTAAAATAATTTACCAAAAAACCCGAAAGCGTGACGCTTTACGAAGTGCATTCTGACGTTTGATATGTAGAGTAAATAGATTAATTAGTTTGAGTAAATAGGATAGAGAGTGAGAAAAAAATTGTTGGAGTTTTCAGTTCAGTTATGACATGTTGTAACTTCCTTGGCTATCGTCATTAACTCGTCCAATTTAAAATTCCTACGAGTCGGCATCTACTAGCGGATTGTATAAAATTAGAAAGAGAAAAAAACACTACAGAGATGTTAAGAAGTGTCGAAAATGAACGATAAACAAATAGGAAGCATATCAGCTCTAAATTTGTACATTTTCTAACACATTTTTTTTAATATTTATTTTAATTTTATATTCATTTTTCATGCTAAGCCAACAGGTCGGAGAATCTATTGAATTTAAAGTTTGAAAAGAAAACAGCAACACGTTCAACGTTGAATACTTTCGTATAAAACATTCAGTGCACAAGATGTTCACAAGACGTTCAATTTCTTTCAGACGATTGGTCCATAAACACTTAACCACAGCACCGGACGATTACAGACCATGCTTCAAGACACCAGCAAAGCTTCGCCATACAAAAACCACACCAACAACGCACAGCAACAAGGATCAAGGAACGAGTGCATTCAACTTGACCGATAAATGGCCAGCAATCAGCAAAACACCACTACCGATCAACCTTCCCATTCCCAAAGCAGAAGCAATGGCGGGCAAGCAGACACACATGGATTGCATATTTTATTTCGCACAAAAGCGCTACGGCAAAAACGCTAGAGAAACAGAAACAGAGAGAGAGCGCAGGACTTAACTTCAATATGTAAGGAGCACATTTCGCGACCGGATTATGGTGGCATTTTGTACTCAGGGTACCTCACACCGAGCAAAGCTCACCGGGACCGGGAGGATAATCTCGTGGTAAATGTATCGTACCCAGAAGATCAGAAGGTCCTCGAATATGGTGGGTGGGAGCGATGCTGCTGCTGCTACTATCGCTGTTGGAACAACCCGTAAAATGGGAAATCCATTTATCTGCCACCGACACTCACATACAGTGGGAGGCCGCAACACATGGGAATGTGAGGTCTCGTGTGGGTTCCAGCACACAGCAACACACCCACATACACCGTGTGCGATCAGTGCGATAAGCTCCGTATCGAAATCCTTTAAATCTATACGGTTTGGAATGGTTTTACATTCACATTGCAAGAAGACAGAGCGGAAAAAAACAACAGAGAGCAGAGAAAATCAAAAGAAACAAGAAAAAAGAAAGGCGACAGATACACACACACACACACACATACAAAACGCGACACCATTTACAGCGCGTGGTGTCGCCATTTCTCCATCCCGGCCTTTTCACTAACGGCCAGATGGGTCCGGGTAATGGTTGGTGTTGCTTGAAAACGCTACACAAAATACAATTTGCATAAATTTACTTAATTTTATTACATTACGACACACCATCGACCAAACGACCGGGTTCGGCCGTCGCTGTCGGCATCGCTGGGGCATCGCCGTCGCCCGGAGTTGTGGGTTATTCACACGCCCAGGAACTGGGAACCCAACACCCCATAGCTCGGTGCTCGCTCCGTATCACACGTTAGCACACGGCTCAACGCTCGATGCGGGATCCGGCACGCTAAAGCCTTTGCCGCTGCCAAAGATCAGAGAGACAGAGAAAGAAAGATGGAGTATGTTTTCTCCCATTTGGGATGGAGGCGCATGGTACTTCACGGATTCATCGAAGCATTAGGTTCTCGTGGCAAAGGGGAGCTATAGCGAGTACTCGCCTTTGGTATCGTACGTTGTCGTCGTAGTCGTCGTTTTAGCGAGGCATGCTACATCGAGTCACAAATCGTTACCCGACCCGAGCGGGAACTCTTCGAAGAATCACTGCCATTGCGAATGTGGCCGCCATCCTCAGCCTCGCTGGAGTGACAAATTTACAGCGACGTGCCGGACTACCGTCCTGAGTGTGCCTGTGACTATACGGTGGTACATGAAGACATTCGGTTAACATGGCCACGGCACGAAAAGACGCTCTGCAATGCAAACCGATAATTTTGCCCATCTCGGAAATGGTGGGCACGTCGACGACGGTAGCGTGCACATGGTCGAAGGAAAATCCAAGAACGAGGCTTTCTTCCTTTTTTTTTGTCGCCTCTTTTTCCCTTTTGTTCGTCTCAGTGCATCTTCACTAACAATGACGACTTTTCCATCACTTACACTGTCCCGTGCAGAGCAGAAGAAAGTTTGTCTTTAATGGACCACTCTTGCTTTGCTTCGCTCTTTCTTGGCCCCGTTTTGTCCCGCTTTTCATCCAATTTTATGTGTGTTTGAGTGTATGTAGGTGTGTGTGTGTTTGGAAAGAGGATTTAAAAGCTGAGATTTTCACGGATCGTTTTCGTCGCTTCACCCCGGTACGTTTTCCCCATTTTCCTTCGGGACCATTTAAAGATAGAATGAGTAATGACAGGGAAAATATGTTAGAAAAGCAAGAAAAAAAACACAAAATGAAACAAAAACAGATAACAGTAGGCTTGTGGGAAGAAGGGCAGAGGGAAGATGGGAAGGGAGCTGAAAAAAGATGAAACCATCCTAGATAACTAGCGCCAGTGACTGCTGCTTCTTTTCCCCCTTTTCTCAACCAGCGGATGTTTTATGGCAGTGCTTGAAAGTAATGAAAATCTTTACTGGCACCAGTACCGGACAGCTTTCACGATGGCACGTGCCTTTTTTCTTGTATTGTATGGATTTGTGTTCTTTTTCTTTGCACCATCCTCGCAAGACGCACTTTGCCTTGCCGACTAAGCGCAGCAAGAAGACACACTTCCAACCATTGCTCAGTGAGTGGCAAAGTTTTTCGCGCGCACAATTTATCAGTCCGCTCGCTCTGGTAGTGATGGTGGTGGTGGTGGTGTTGGTGAAATTATTATCACACGAGCAACCACCAGAGCAACAGGCCTCAACGTCGAGATGGTCGGATAGGTGCCATGCCAAAGCACCCGGCAAAACTAGCTATAAATGATGTGACGAAAATGAACGAACCGAGAAAAAAAATAGAAAAAAGCATGGAACGATGGATAAGGGACAACTTAAACAATGGTTTGTGTGTAATAGGTAGTGAAATGGGCCAACGATAGGATGGCATAAATTCAAGGGAACACTGGATGGGCACCCAATGGGCGGTGTGATAGATGGTCAAAGTTTTATCAATCATATTTGTGTGTCATAGTGCTTTTCCTGTTAGGATCTGCATGTTCTGCCGAAACTTACGCAATCGTTCATTTGTAATGGTTCCATTAAAATGTGCACTCCGATGGTTTATGTATGTGGGAAAACTATTTTATCATAATTAGTTTGTGGAATTTGTAGCAAGTGTTTAGATACATTTTTATTACTTTTTTATTTCATTCTTTCTATTTCTTTTATTTCAACTTGGAGCTCAAGTAGCTTGAAGTTAATTTCTTAAAGAAAACCCATTGATAGTATAATGTTGTTGAATACAAGCAGAACAGAAATTACTTGATTCTCTTAAGCATCAGTGAATAGTTATTATTTGAAATTTTGATCAACATGAAGAAATTAGTAATGTGAAGAAATTTAATAGAGTATACGCTGACCTAAGCCAAATTTTTTTAGCATTTGTTATGACGTTTTGTGGCAAGAATACTCCATTCAAACTGACAGATTCGAGCTGGTACTCAAAAATGTGTTAGTTTTGGATATGTTAATAAAACTATGTCACAGGATACTAGAAATAGGAATCCAAGCAGTTCAAAATTGTACAGCTAGTAAGAAGCAGAGAAGCTCATGCCACCATTATACGTTAGAAATATTAACAACACATTTCAATGGATCAATATCGATAAAATAATTTATATTGTATAGATGTGCTTTTTCATTTATTAAATAGCCTGATGGTGAAATTTCTTGTAGTTTTGGCACATTGGCGGTGAGAGAACTAACTGTCAAGATGGCATGTCAGTTGTTTCTGTTTTACTACTGTGACAGATTGTCTGTTTGACAGAACGTGGCCTAATATGTTTAGATCTTCAAGCTTACATCAGCATAGAAGCAATTTAAAAAGGAGCTAGTTGCTGTAACCTAAATTTTGGTTTTTCGAGTCTCCTGAAAAATCTTTCATTATCAGAATTAACTTACAATCATGATGAATGAATAATATGGGATAATCCTTTTCCACAATTTTGAATCCATGAGAGAAAAGAGAGAGATCCATGAAAAAAAATTCTCTATCGTCTATTTTTGAATTTTTTTCTGATTTTTGATAGCAACTTCATAAAGACAAACAGTTAAAAACAAGTTGCAAAATAAATTTAAATCTAAGCATCTCTTCTTCAGCAAAGACAAGAGTAAATCAAAAAAAAAAACAGCAACTTCAGCAAGTCTTTGCTCCATCGATTGAAGGTGCCATTTAATAAGCTCTAAACACTTTCTTTCGCCCGTCGCTTTCCCGGACAAAAAGGCGTGCCCTAATTAGCCTACCATACTTCAAAGCCATTGTAATCGTAGAACGGTGAAGTGGAACGGTTGTACAAATAATTACATTGCGCGTTAGTCTCAATAATCCTCTTCGTCAATAGGATCGCTTGACGGCAGACGGAATACTTCTTCCGATTGCTTCGTTTCGGAGCGATGTTGCCGGTAAGCAAGCAGCTAGCAACAGTGGAAGATAATGCCTCGCACAGATTATCTTCATTTCCATGACCGGCAGGCAAAAGCCAACCCCGTGAAACGGCACGACGACCAAGCGACGAAGCGTAATCAGCGTACAAACTTTCGAAACAAACGGCAAAAGCATCCAGCGAGATGCGTTCGAGTGAGTGGCCGCAAGCTAGCGAGCTTGCGACCCAGTACTCATTTGTACTGTGCTGGCCAGCCCCTTTGATCCGGGTCGAACGCTGACAAAAAAGGCCATTTCCATTGAGTAAAATTTAATAACGCCATTGTTCCGATGGACATAAAAAGGCGGCCCAATTCTTTTGTGGCGTGTTTGTGCTTTCTTCTTGCTCAGGAATATTGGAAGCTTCTGCCGTGCTAATGGGACGATTTGCTTTTACCTGCCATTCTTAGGAAAATTCATGCTAATTTTTTGTCCTTCAAAATGAATCTTTAAAGATTCGCACAAAACCCCAACACACACACTCACACACGCACAGTGCTACTATTGTGGTGTGAAAGTCGCTTAAGTGAAAACGAAGAGATCAGCTCGCACGCTCTACTCATCGGCCAGAGAGCGGTCGTTTCGTGCGTTCGTGGCAGTAAGCCCAACCAACAAAAAAAGAAGGAAAGAAGGGAAGAAAACACTCACTGGAGGAAAATTTGCGACCACGGAGAAGTTTTCAGCGCGCAATTAATTTCGGTCATCACATGCCATCGTACGGTTTTGCACTAAGGGTGACTAAGGCCCAAAAAAGTATCCCGAAAGAAATGTGGCCCGAAAGAGATGCAAGAAAACCCGGTAAAAGCCGACGATGGGATGGAGACCAGCAACGGAGCGAACGAAGATCAGACGACTGGAGGGGTTGGCAGGAATCATAGAACACACTGCAAGCTGCACGATCTGCCGTCCGACCAGCCCTACCCGTCCGACCGTACGTTCAGACCCAGAAATTCGTTCGTTCGTCGGCGTCAATTTGTCCTTTTCCGGGGAATCGAAGGACGAAAAACTTTTTCCCTAACCTCGGTTGCCGTGCAAAAGGGGCGTTCGGAAAAGGGGCGGACGACGCTGCTCACTAACCCGGAACCATTTGTCTTGCTCGTAGCGCACGTCATTTGCTATTCGTGTGGTCCGATGTGGCCGAAACCGGGGTTCCCTGGGAAAAACGTGGCCTGATAACATTCTGTTAACATGCAAATAATTTACTCTTACGGTGAAAGTTTGCACAGAAGCTGTACTTTTATTTCGGGACACTTTCCCCGTTTTTTTTTTTGCTCACTTGTCTCGTTCTAGGAGATGTGTTTTTTGCTCCCGAACGTCATCTTGTTTTTTTTTCTGTTATTAGATCGTGACCCATCGTTTGAATGGTTCAGGGTGAGTTCAGCGCAGTCGTTAACGAAGGACCGGATTTTGTGTATCTCTTCTACTTCCTATGAATTACTGTTTGAGTGTGTGAGATTTGTTGCACGTCAGGATTTTCTAGGAAATGTTTAAAACGCTTTGCTTTCGGTAACATGGATCATACATTTTTTGTTACAGTTCATCATGGCTGGTGTGGTTTGATGTGTGTTTTAGCAGCACTTGTAAAGATTTAGTTTTGATTTGATTTCCTGGTTGTGAATAATGTAATTGAAATAAAATTTAATAAAATGCTAAAAGTAAATAAAGTTTATTCAAGCTATTCTTTATTGTTTATATTTTGTATATGTTTGTTTATTCTGAGACCTGTTCTGAAAGACCCGTGATATACAAAAAAATATTAAAACGTTCAGAATTTACTATGAAATTGCTTAAACATTGATCTCACGGAACAAGTTGATACAAACAGTGGCGGCCAATAGAGTAACGTTAGTATTTTTAACTCGATTTTGTTTTTTTTTCATTTGTTAGTTTTTAGACGAAATTAAAACTTTTGTATAAAGTTCAGATGTTCTTGATGCTTGATTCAAATTATGGAATAGTTAAACCTGTTTATGTTGTTTTGTAGGTTTAAGTTAAGTTAATGTATCATGTTCCCATAAGTACATCTTGTTATTTAAGGTCTCAATATTTGCAAGTTTTAAAGGCGCATCGTCTACATTTGCTATGAGCATTTAGGATATCAATTTATATAGTGTCATGTCAATCTTCTAGCCAGGATCCTTTAACCAAAGAGTCAGTGAAGAGTTTGCAACACTTGACGAGGAGTTTTATTACCAGAAGATATAGTTCCAGCGAATCTTTGTGCCGTTCAGTAACTGGTTATTAACTGGATATGGTCTATGTAAAGCTCGGTAAAAAGTAATTTTGATGACACCTGGTACATATAACAGTTCCGATTTTGTTAGGTAAGCTGAGATCAAGGTTTAGTGTACCAAAGATGAAAAATAAGGTGAAATACCATTGCAAATCCAAAACCATTTTAATGTCACGACAAACGAAGCTGACGGGGTGTAAATAATTATGTCATTTATTTTAATTTTCTGTGACTTTTCAATTTAATTTAACCGAAATATTTGCATATTCATTGCCTTTGTAGATAAATTTGCATCGAAACCCATGCAACGACGAGCCCTCACATGAATCACAATTTCTTAACGCTCTTTTTTTTGTTGTGTTTCCCATTTGGATGTAACCTACATTTTCCGTGACCATGCACACATACAATCCGAAGTGTGCATTTTACACCCCTTTTTTATGCTCATAATTACTGCAACCACAAATGATCTACGAAACCCTAGACACACATACACTGGGCATGATAAATGGGTTGGCTATATTTTACAGAAACTTGAACATAGAAACCCTCAAGCATCCTCGACACCCCACCCAGACACACCGATCGGGTTGGGGAACGAAATAGAATCATACACAACTCGAGTCAAAAGCATCGTCCGACAATCGATTTTGCTTTGAAAAATAACCAACGCTCAAATAAGGAGGACATGTTTCTTGGTTGACCATAGAATAACGAACCATTCGAACCGGTGCAATCCGTTCCCGCCGGTTCGTGTCTCATGTCGTACGCTCGGTAAAGGAAAGGGAGATTTTCTAACAATAAAATGTATCGCACCCTTTCATCGTGTCTCGGTTCTATAGCTTGCGCCGGAGTCTTGAAACACTACTGCCAAGAAAGAGGCAAAAGAATCTTTCCACCACACGGGGATGCTTCCTGCTTGTCTGTAATTTATCGTAGCTCCCATCGTTCTTCAGGCAACCGAGATCCACCCAGAACTCACCTTAAGATCGATATCGACGGTACGTCTTTGTCTTCTTTGTGGTAGAACGAGTCGAGTGCAACCACACGCGGTCGACAAACTGTGAAGAGATACCGGGTGGTTGTTTTGTTGTTCCTGTGTTACGTTTTCTTTAGTTCTCGGTTGCAGCAAACCCGGAAGCGTTCGTATAATGGACACGGGTAAGTAGGCAAGTAATTCGCTAAAACAAGACGACCCCGAACGAGTGAGTGTGACAGTTGGAAAAGGACAGTTTTATATAGCTTTCGCCGTAAATCCACTGCACACTGCAAGTGTGCATCGCCGATGCACTTGTAATCCGCTGTTATACAACTTTCTTTTCACTTTTCCAGCTGACAATGGCACACAAGACGGCGGAATCGATTGCTGCCTGTGTTGAACGGGGAACGATGCGTTGAAAATGTCTCCCGATGGAGATCGATCGTCTTTCCACCGGGCCATAGGTAGGGCAGCAACGCTTTTTCCTGTTTTAAAACACAGTACAATAAATATTTTTCCATCCACTTTTCAACAGACGATGCTTACTCACACATATCCCCATCTACTGTTGCGATAGTTATGTCGCCATGAACGAAGCAATTGCATTTTTCCTTCCACTTTCTTGCTTTAAAACGCCACAAACCCCATCGCTTGTGGGGGGATGGCGAAACTTTCCTTCCTAACAAAAACTGGTTCAATCTCTACCGATACTACTTACCACTCTTTCAGTGGAGTTTCATAGTTAGCGAAAGAAACTGGGAAAGAAAAACCTGCTGCCAAGCTGCAGCTTGCATTTCAGCAGCAGCAGCAGCAGTCTCAGCTCTACCGTTTTTGCCCTCCGGGTGGTTGCCAACGATCGTGGAACGAAGGAAAAGTTCCAGCAATCGCAAGGACAAACTTTAAATAACTTGATTGCACACAGGTAATTAGATTCTGAGACTGAGCGTCCAACAACACCCCAGCACCCACTCCATGGACTGTTGTAACTACTGTAACGATCGCCAACACTCGAGGCTACTGCTGGCATCGAGGCGAACTTCCTCACATCACACACACACACCCATTCTACGTGGTAAGTGTGTTGGTGTGTTTTTCTTTTGCCATTGGGCACCTCTAAGGCTGGAATGGAATGTTCCTGGGAAGGAAGAAACCATCTCCATCTTACGCGCTGGGGACCCAAACGACACTGGGCAAAAACCGAAAGCTTTCCACGAACTTGATGCAGCAGCTTAAAGGTAACTGGACCAAAACGATTACACCAACCACCAACCATCAGGATCAGGATGGCCCGGTGGATGGGAACGGACCGGAACTCGGAAGGAATTAAAAAAGTTTACCTCTCTTAAGTTGGTTGTTTGATTAAAAATTATTATGCTTAGCGTAAGCGTAATTTAACTTGATGCTTCATTTAGTGGATGAAGTAGGTTTGCAGGGCAGTCGCTTATGTGTGACCTGCCAGCATCAACCCGAGAGCTGACCGTGAGAACTAATCCACTACGAACCGTTCACGTTGAAGCTGGCAGGTGAATTATCCGTTTTAAATTAATCGTCCCCATGGAGGGACAAGGTTTGTAGTGCGATGGAAGCCGAGGAGCTGAGGTCGGTTCGGTTTCGGTGGTTCATGATATTGTTTTGCGGTGGGAGTGTGTTTATAAAATGGAATTTTCATTAGACGGATACTTTACGTTGACCATAATGTATTTGTATTTTGTTTCAAAATTTGATAGGAGACTGATGTTTTATTAGCCTACTAATAGACGTACAATTTATGTATTTATACATATAAGACATGGATAATTAATCTTTTTACTTACCGCATGAACAATGCAGTGAGTCATCGTTTATTTTAAATGCTTCTGAAAATAAAAAGAGAAAATTAATTTAATTGATAAATATGCACAATGAATATGAGCTTTTCGGTACATAAAATGTTTAAGTTTTCCAATTAAGAATAAATAATCGTGAACAATTCATCGTTTAATCGTTTATATCTTTTATATCATCATTTATAAGTGACGGTCTAATGAATAATCCGGAAACCCCGATTAAAACGTTGCTTAACGAATATTGAAGAAGTCATCAGTGCCTGACGATCAGATCAGATCCGTTCAATTCTAGTTCATCGCACGATAAACTCATCATCGTACAGTACTTGTAACGGCTCTTTTTCTCTGTCTTTCACACAAATATTGGGGTCAATCATCCTCCAGGGCATCTACCTCTCTAATGTTGCTTAGAGGAATACGATAGTTTTGGACAGTGTACATATCCAGAGAAGACTGGGACTAAAACTGTCATATTAATATTCCCCTATTAAAGTAAAGTCTAAATTTTTCACATTCCGCATTTTGAGCGTAACTTAACATCTATGTATTAGGTGACTGAGATAAATTTGGTAGTTCCGTAAGGTAAAAGAAATCACTGCTTTAAACCTGCTTCGGAATATCTAACAAGCGCCTTCAGAAGGATCTTAGAGGTGTGGTAAGGGGGCGACTCTTGCTCTATACCTTCGAATTTCTCTAGTTCATGCCTTCTTCTTCTTCTTCTTCTTTTGTCGAGAAAGGATGTATCCTCCTATGTTTGTTTAGACTCTTGTCCAAATGCCCATATTCAGAGGCTTATTTTCCCTATTGAGGCTTCGACTAAACAGAGTCATTTGCCTTTTGCCTTTGCCTTTTGCCATATTTGTTCATGCCTGACTGTTTCAGGGAGTATAAGACGGAAGAACTAAATATCAAGATGCAACTTGTTCTCTTCTATGATTCTGGTGGGTTTCAGATACGCTTATATTCTGACTTTTGAAATATAAATAAAAAAGAATCCAAGCTTTTAAATGACAATAAGTGTAAGCTTATACAACTAACTAATACACTTTAATAAATATGTCTAATTTATCCTGAACACCTTGCAGTTAGCTGAGTTTGGACCCAAGATGAGTCAAGCTTTGAAAGACTTCAAATGTAACATTACCTATTCTACTTCTTAACGATGACATTAACTACTTTTTTAATAAAGCAATTTAAAACTGTCTAACAATAATATTATGCTATAAATACCAACACATTTCTAATACCAAAAAATAGAATTGAAGCTTCTTCTTCTTACAATCTTAAAAGGTTTGGACTTGGACTGCGATTCCTTACACGGCTGACCACTTTTTACCCGGAGATGAAAAGTCAATACTCTCTACCGGAACACAACTCGAATGGGATCCGATACCCAGTCCTGCCGTGTGAAAAATGCTACCGCCTCGACCAAGTTACCATCCCAAATCTACGTTTTCACGCGTTCAAATATTTCTCGTAATTATTTAACAATTCAACCGACTTTCCTTCTGGGTGTAATCCATTTCGTTGCTAAAACCACTTACCTAAACTCGTCAACAAAAAGAGACCTAACATTCCATAGCTTCACCTCGTTAACTGATCTTTCCACAATACCTTTTTTAAAGTGAACAGTTTTCACACGATTGAAAAATTCCATCCACCCTAACAGCAGCAACAGCAAACGACCAAAAAACCATTCCAGAGAAAATTCGTCACCCTACACCGTGCCTATCTGTCGGTGACATTCGCCCAAGTTTCCTCTTTTTATTTCGGCCGGTTCATTTGCTTATTCGATGTCACCGAACACAGTCCGTAGCGCGGCATGAATAGAGGCAAAATTAGGAACAGAGCAGCGAATTTTCCTTCTCCGTATAGGCGCACCATATCTCTGGGTGTGTGTGTACATCGCTGGTTCATCTTTACTCACTCCGGATGCAGCCCCGGTCTATTGTTCCGTGCGCCGCGAAGGCACATTTTCTTTCGTGTCCCATCCACAAGAAAGCTTCACTTTAAAAGCTTCCTGCTTGAGACAGCGATCACAAGCCTCAGAGCGTGTGCGTGTGTAAAAGAAAACCATATTTCTGGTGAAAATGAATGAACCATTTAGGCCACGCGGAAACTGTGGTTACTTGCGTTCACCGCAGCACACTTCCTTTTTTCGTTGCTAAAACCACTTACCTAAACTCGTCAACAAAAAGAGACCTAACATTCCATAGCTTCACCTCGTTAACTGATCTTTCCACAATACCTTTTTTAAAGTGAACAGTTTTCACACGATTGAAAAATTCCATCCACCCTAACAGCAGCAACAGCAAACGACCAAAAAACCATTCCAGAGAAAATTCGTCACCCTACACCGTGCCTATCTGTCGGTGACATTCGCCCAAGTTTCCTCTTTTTATTTCGGCCGGTTCATTTGCTTATTCGATGTCACCGAACACAGTCCGTAGCGCGGCATGAATAGAGGCAAAATTAGGAACAGAGCAGCGAATTTTCCTTCTCCGTATAGGCGCACCATATCTCTGGGTGTGTGTGTACATCGCTGGTTCATCTTTACTCACTCCGGATGCAGCCCCGGTCTATTGTTCCGTGCGCCGCGAAGGCACATTTTCTTTCGTGTCCCATCCACAAGAAAGCTTCACTTTAAAAGCTTCCTGCTTGAGACAGCGATCACAAGCCTCAGAGCGTGTGCGTGTGTAAAAGAAAACCATATTTCTGGTGAAAATGAATGAACCATTTAGGCCACGCGGAAACTGTGGTTACTTGCGTTCACCGCAGCACACTTCCTTTTTCGTACGGAGTTTTCTTTACCTTGTGCTTCCTTCCACTCGATGTTTTTCTTTCTTCTTTGCATCGCTTCCGCTTGCGCTGAACTGTTGTTGCTGAAGCCGAGCCTGGTAAGCGGAAAATTAGGTCCCTCGATCGTTAACACCGGTTTTGGCGGTCTACCACAGCAGAAAACCCAAACGTTCATCCGGTTTTGGGGTAGCAAAAAAAAAAAGCCAAGGATCCTGTCCTTGTGGTGGGCTACGATGGCAGATTTGAGAGTTGCAAAGTTTTCGGGAAGATGTGTTCGCGACAATGGCGCACCCACACCGATCTGCCGGTTGGAAGGAGGGATGCACCCGGGGGCGTATCCGGTACGGGATGGCTGCCAGTGAGTGGGTGTGCAGCAGACAGGCAGGCAGGCAGACGAAGTTCCGACCGACCTGATTAGTTGCGATGCGCGTGAATGGCTCAAAGTTTGCCGCATGCCATCGTTTGCTGGAGACATTTTTGCTGGGCGCGTCTTTTAATGAAGAAAAACGATGGCACCGTCAGGCCAATCGATGGGCACGAGATTAAAGTAGCCGAGAATGAGCGTGTGATGTTGTTTATGGGTTGTTCGTTGAGTGGGAAATATTACCTTTATATTAGTTGCAAGATTGCCTCACCAAGACGGTGCTCGAATGGAAGTTGTGTGTGTTTGTGGAACAAAGTATATTAATTAATTTGAATTCTTTGGATGTTTGTCATAGAAAATTATCATTTCATGAAAAGTACTGTATAATGTTAGTTCTTACAGCTTCATATAATAGTCAAAACTGCAATTTAAATGTTAAATTGGTTAGCACATTAAATGTTGAACAATTAAAATATAGCAACATTGTATAAAAGCATTAAAATAAGGAGTTTAGTTATGCATTTAATTATGTTTACGAATAGCATGATTTGGTTAATACCATACTCCCAAGAAACTCTTTGTGTTTTTCATTTCTAAAGTATCTGTAAATTTATTAAAATCTTGAACTTTAGAAATATTGTCAGATCTCTAATTTCAATGGCGTCAGCGTTATGTAAAAAACAGTTAAAACAAATGATTTTTTTTATCTCTTCCAGATTATTCATCACAGGCCGATGCTTTTTATAACCCACTGCTCGCTTTATCCACTCGCTCAAAGCGCGTTCTAATTTAAACTTGAAACAAATTCACAAGAAATCTAAATGTGGCATAATAAAACTCTGTTTCAAGCGAATTATTAACTTTTCGCTGTTCCGTCTGGTTACCAGATTTCTGGAGCTTCCCGTGCCTCTTCCCTGCCGCTTCCTTCCCGCTCAATTGTCAGCTCACTCGTCAGTACTGCAGTACCTGCCCATAAATGGGGAATTCCATATTTCTCAAAGCGCCGCCCGCACGCTCAAACACACACACACACCGAACACCCGGAATTTTCCAAGCACAAAACCGTTTTTCGATCGTTGCCGCGTTTTGTTTCGCTCTGCAAACGGTAAAACTCAGCCTAACAGCCAGTTTTATGATGATTATCGATTTACGGAAGATTTTCTAATTAAATCTCCCCTCTCACAACCCGAGCGCCGGATGCATGGAGGACGGTCAATAAAATTTTTATTTCTAATTAAGAAAACCTCCCACACCGGCGCTGCATCCCGCGGGGAACTTTGGCGACCTTCGGGAGAAAACAGTGGGCTTTTCAGTATGAACAACAATCCAACCCAGCACACCGCTGCTCGCTTCGTAGGAGGAAGTTTCTTCTGAGCACCGAAACAAATGACAGTTTGCTAATAAAATTATAAATGAGTCCAAATTAGCTCGACCATAAAATCACCCCGTCCGTCCCTTTCGGGCAACTTCACGTTCCCAATAACCTTCCCGGTTTCCCTACCGAGTGAGGCGCGTGTTTGTTTCGCTCTGCAAACGGTAAAACTCAGCCTAACAGCCAGTTTTATGATGATTATCGATTTACGGAAGATTTTCTAATTAAATCTCCCCTCTCACAACCCGAGCGCCGGATGCATGGAGGACGGTCAATAAAATTTTTATTTCTAATTAAGAAAACCTCCCACACCGGCGCTGCATCCCGCGGGGAACTTTGGCGACCTTCGGGAGAAAACAGTGGGCTTTTCAGTATGAACAACAATCCAACCCAGCACACCGCTGCTCGCTTCGTAGGAGGAAGTTTCTTCTGAGCACCGAAACAAATGACAGTTTGCTAATAAAATTATAAATGAGTCCAAATTAGCTCGACCATAAAATCACCCCGTCCGTCCCTTTTGGGGCAACTTCACGTTCCCAATAACCTTCCCGGTTTTCCTACCGAGTGAGGCGCGTGTTGGTTGACGAGCAGAACTGATGCTCACAAAACTTAGTTTAGGCTATGACTTGCCGGTGTGACCAAACTAATCAAAGAAACCAGTGTTGTGTTTTTTGGGTGGCCAAAGAGCCGAAAATGTCGCTAAAAATGTTGGCGCACCACAAGAATCTAAGCGCGTCTAAGCTATGATATTCGCTGTCCTGCTTAAATTTAGCACACAAAAGCCGGAGTCACGAGCGTGCTTTTGCTTTTTGCTGAGCAGGGAAATTGAAAACACCTCTGCATGACAGCAGCAACATATGAAACGTTAAAATTGTACCAG
This sequence comes from Anopheles maculatus, assembly GCA_002091835.1. Classification (NCBI taxonomy): domain Eukaryota; kingdom Metazoa; phylum Arthropoda; class Insecta; order Diptera; family Culicidae; genus Anopheles; species Anopheles maculatus. The sequence continues at coordinate 24,423 of KZ063108.1, forward strand.
GAATTTGAGAAGAAAATCCTATTTATACATGAAAGCCACCTACCCACACACACACATACACGCACGGCCGTAAAAGGATCTCACCCACCGTTCGTTCCTTTTTTTTTTTGGGACGGATCACTTCCGAGAAATGGTTATCGTTTACGGTGGTGCCCTTACTCATGTCCCAGCTTATAGGCCCAACCCAGAAGAAAGGATCTTCAGGCGTAAGGAGGAGGAAAAAATATTATCCTACAACCCCCGGCCGGTAAACGTGCCAACCACTCTGCCTGTCCCTTCCCCAACTCCGGACGAGGTTCAATAGGGCGCTCTTTTCCACTCCAGCATTTTTCACACGTCGTTGCACCCGAGAAACAGCAAAAATCGCTTAAAAATTTAACAGCTTGACTCCCGGAGAGCCCGAAGACCGTCCGAGAACCGAAAACCCAACCTGACCCGGGCAGGAGTTCCTCCTTTCGCTTACTCCCGGCACCCGTTGCCTCAACGGCACCCGTCGTCGGCAGCTCAGAAAAGCGATTCCTTGTGAGTGTGTTTGCGTCATGCCATGGTAGAAAAGAGCAAAGTCGGTAGGATTGGTCTAATGTTTTCTCTCTTTCCTATAGCTCCAGCTCAGGATTGATGTGTGGTTAACAGGGCCGGGAAATGTTGAACCATATGGAAGGTTTAGAAGAAGAAAAAAAAAACACTCAAGCCTCAAAGTTTTTGCCCCGGGAGTTCCTGCGCTGATGAGTAGTTTTGAGCAAAACAGTAAAACACTATAACACGTGAGCTCGTTTGGCCGAAGCAGGGGCTTATTATCGGTGAACGATCGGTGTTCGGTTTTGGGTACGTGATTCATTTCACCATTTCACCTGCCCACGGAAGTGGAAATTAATTAAAATAAATAATTGATGCTGTTTAGGATGTATCGAGCCGTTCGGGATGCGGCCGTACGACCGGGACTCATCTTCATCTTCACGCGTACTTTGAAACATTCCCGGAAGCGGACCCCTGTCTGTTGGCTCAGTCCGGTTGAGTGGGTGAGCATGAATAAAGCTAAAACCGGGCAGCTATCATCGGTCCCCCAAACGATCGGAATTTCGCGGTAGCTTCTTTATTGCTTCTACAAGATTTCGCTCATCTCAATCATCTCCCCGAGCGTTCCGTTTAAACTGTTGCTGGATGATTGATGCTGCCTGGTGCGGCTGCTGCTTTGGCGGACATTTTACGCTCGATGGTTTTAGCGTTTTTTTTTTGTTTTACGCTTCCGTACACTTCCCCACTCCGCTCTGTCTGCTATTCCCAGCTCAGAAAGGCTCCATTTTTATTATGAAGCAACCGACACGCCTTGTTGCGTTGTGTTGTTGTTTTTATACACTCATTGGGGATGAAAATCGATGGCTCGGTGCTCGGGCAGAGCAACAAAAAATCGCATAAAAAGCGGCTCCGGGCGACAATCACTTGCAATCCAGGCCAACCAACCAGCCCCTTAGCCCTGCACCTTTCGGCTAACCGCGTGGGCTTTGAGAAACCATCGGTAATCAATCTTCGTGTAATTGGACCCACACTTGATATTGCCGGGTGGCGATGGTAGGAAAGGCAAAGCTGCATCCTTCTGCGATGGGATTTATGTTGCCCGATCAGCTAGAATGCGAGGCGGAGGATGCGAAACTGGATGGCCTACATAACGCCTTCAATATGGGCGTCCTGACACGGCAAATGGGTGGAATTGGCTGGCGGACGACCAGTGCCAGCCTGGTTCACTGAGTGTGGATATTCGACTAATTGGAAAGATAATTAATTAACAGCGAAGAAGCGTGAACACCGGAATCGAGTTCCAGTGGAAACTCCCGGAAGCTCCGGGCGGGTAGAACTCGCGTGCGGAACTGACTGAAGCTGGCTGGCAGCTATTTACCATCCAACAGGGGTGTTAATTGTTGTTGTGCTGACTGCAATTATTGTTCAAGATGGTTCGGGTGTTCGCGCTTTCGCAAAGCATGCACTTTTCTTGAGCCAATATGGTTTTTTATTATTCTACTTGGCTTGGTAACCTACTTTCTGCGTCTTAAGAGAACTTTGGATTTTTTTATATTGGTTTGTTGTTGAGTAGATTAGTGCCGATCTCACACAAAACTCTCGTGGGTGTCGCATGTGTATACATACTAATTGGAGCTTATTTGCTTGGTTGGGTTTGGCATTGGATGGAGAAAGGCGTTTAGGAAAAAAAAGGACGCTAACAGTCACCAACAATAAAATGGATCGATTTGGAAGTATTATGATGTTCAAATCACTAAGAATTGAAGTCGATTTGCAAATAAAAATGACAAAAAATATAAATTCTCTAATACTGCTCCTTTGACGAGTGTATTTTTTTTCATAAGCTGACCACCGGAATAATCGACGCCCCGTACATTCTTAGCAAAATTAATTATCAGGCTCCTAGTAGGTATTTAAGGCCCCGACCACTGTTCTACACAGAATTTAGATTAACAGAGTTTGGTGCGAACGAACCTTTACTTAAATTAACCAATGAGTACAACAGCTTAAATTTCTCAGTAGATCCCAGTACAAGTGTTAGTAATCTTAAAATAATTCTGCGTGGTAAATTTTAAAAGAAAACTTTTTTGTGATAATGTTTGTTCGTATTCTGATTGATTTCTGTTTCTTGTTCTATTATGTATTGTTATGTAGGCCGCATTAGGCCAGATAACTTTTTGTTAATTAAATAAATAAATAAATAAATAAAACAAAAAATCGCATAAAAAGCGGCTCCGGGCGACAATCACTTGCAATCCAGGCCAACCAACCAGCCGCCTAGCCTGCTCCTTTCGGCTAACCGCGTGGGCTTTGAGAAACCATCGGTAATCAATCTTCGTGTAATTGGACCCACACTTGATATTGCCGGGTGGCGACGGTAGGAAAGGCAAAGCTGCATCCTTCTGCGACGGGATTTATGTTGCCCGATCAGCTCGAATGCGAGGCGGAGGATGCGAAACTGGATGGCCTACATAACGCCTTCAATATGGGCGTCCTGACACGGCAAATGGGTGGAATTGGCTGGCGGACGACCAGTGCCAGCCTGGTTCACTGAGTGTGGATATTCGACTAATTGGAAAGATAATTAATTAACAGCGAAGAAGCGTGAACACCGGAATCGAGTTCCAGTGGAAACTCCCGGAAGCTCCGGGCGGGTAGAACTCGCGTGCGGAACTGACTGAAGCTGGCTGGCAGCTATTTACCATCCAACAGGGGTGTTAATTGTTGTTGTGCTGACTGCAATTATTGTTCAAGATGGTTCGGGTGTTCGCGCTTTCGCAAAGCATGCACTTTTCTTGAGCCAATATGGTTTTTTATTATTCTACTTGGCTTGGTAACCTACTTTCTGCGTCTTAAGAGGACTTTGGATTTTTTTATGTTGATTTGCTGTTGAGTAGATTAGTGCCGATCTCACACAAAACTCTCGTGGGTGTCGCATGTGTATACATACTAATTGGAGCTTATTTGCTTGGTTGGGTTTGGCTTGAGGGGAGAAAGGCGTTTGGGAAAAAAAAGGACGCTAACAGTCACCAACAATAAAATGGATCGATTTGGAAGTATTATGATGTTCCAATCTCTAGGAATTGAAGTCGATTTGCAAATAAAAATGACAAAAAATATAAATTCTCTAATACTGCTCCTTTGACGAGCCTACCAGGTACCGTGTTGCTGTTTATTTAAATATTATTAAGTTCAATTTAAGTATTCTTATAAAGCTTTAAGTTTGTGTAGAATAATAGCTATTATTTGCTTCTATTTGATCAATTTTAAGGCCACGGCCTGAGACATCGCAACAAACCGGAACGAATAATCAAGATGTAACGCTTCGTAACGCTTTGTAGATGATCTGCTTATTTCGACTAAATACGTTTGCACAGCGAAACGAAGCGAAACTGTTTGTAAAGTGAAAGTTACAAAACAATATTAAAATATAGTAAATAGCTTCAAAAAAATAACACACAAAACAACACATTTTATAGTTTGGAATCCAGAAAAAGGCATTACTTAAATCTAGTTTTTGCTGTTTCTCTTCAGCTTCTTTCGTGTTTGTGTTGCCAGGTCCGAAATATGACTTATACTATTTTGTTGCCAAACATAGCTACAGCAGGATCAACATGAACAGTTTAATAATATGCTCTAGAAATGTCAATAAAATATCAACAAAATTGATGATGTGATTATTCAAAATTATTGTTATATCTTGTTCCTGCACAAAGACATAACAATAAAATATAAATTTCTTTAAAATTAAATACATTTTAGAAATGTATCTAATCCGTCCCAAAAACCCTATAGTCAGGAGTATCAAAAGACAAATAAAACAACACCCCAAACCCAAAACTTCTATCATTAGCGCTTATCTGCCTCACGCCAAACGATTATATAATACACCTTTACCGTGTTACGCATCATCTGCCCAACCACGGTCGGCCACGTTATTTCAATCAATTTTCCCCAACCAACGGCATCAGCAGGCTTCGGGCTTATAATCACCTTTTTTTCTCGGTCACGGCTGGATGGATCTGAGGATGTGGAGGACGATGTCCAGCGAGAAGAGGCGACCGATTGTCGTCCGGTTGCACAGGAACACAGGGACCCTGTGTTGGGTTTTCACTCTCGTGGTAAAAGTTTGTCTCTTTTGGAGCAGCAGCAGTACGACACACGCGGTACCTCGGTATAGGGTTGCTCTCTAGCACTAACACACTTGCACAGCAGGGACGCTCGCCCCATACACTAGGGGTGGCAGCAGTGGCAAAGGATGACTAACGTTTTGACATTTCATCGTTGAAATTGGATAATGGAGTTTGTTTTTTGTCTGTGTGAACAAGTAAAGTCTTCTCCACCGAAGAGATGTGTGTATGCTTTAGTTTGCTCTCGTTCTCTTGCTTAAATGGGGAAAAGTGTGGATCCCGCTTGAAAGTGTTCCTCTCGGTGTGCTTAACTGCCGGTTTGCTCAGTGGAAGTACGTTTGTGTTTGTACGTGAGACCGACGAAGATGATGCGAGGATGCGAGAGGTTGTAAGCGATTTAACACGCGGATCGAGAGTAAAATCAGCGTTGATGCTTGCGTTTTCCCCTACACTGTTGGCAGTGATACGAAAAAATCTCATTATCAAATGGAATTCTCAACAAGAGAACAATCCTCTTTTCGTTGTTTGTAAACCTGTCCTTCTCTGGGACATAATATTGTTCTCATTTTCACTCAAAAGAAAATGTTAACGTAATCTTTTTTTACTATGTAGACAACAGTATTAACTTTCAGCTGCCAGCTGTTACGATGATGCCAAAAGCTGTAGGATTGGTGTTATGTCTCTGACACTGTTGAGCTTAAAATCTTTAAACTTTTATCACAACTTTTTGTTCCACTAACATCCGCCAAAAACTAACGTTACTATTCATTACAATGTTCCTTTGCACGACTGCTTCACGAGCTGCATTTGCATCTATTCACCAAAAATGTAATCTCAATTCCGCTCATTGCTGCTTGCAGGCGCACCTGATTGCATTGTTGCACCACTCGTATGCACCCGTGTCACATCATTAAGTGTCTTGTCCAACGATGCATTCGATGCACGCACGCATGATTACGCAGGATGCAGTTAACGCACGAATGCAACGGATAGCATTCAGTATGCACTAAGTGTCACTTAACATGCACGCACATTCACGCACTTACACCCAGGTATGCACACTCACACACACACACAATTCACCGTGAACGATGCTCCCAGAACGTAACACAAAACACCAGCCGACTCTTGGAATGTTTTCGAACGAACGTCACACGGACGACTTTCGCAGGCAAGATTTTTTCCGGCGCTTTTATACCCCGGGACCCCCTCCTTCGTGTCGGTGCTGGGATCCGTCCGGTCGGTTCTTTCGCTCGGACATACATCCAGCATCCAGGGCACCATCTCCATTTCAATTTTCGCGCCACCCCACATCTTTCGTGCTGCCTGCCAACACAGAACGAGAAGGGAATGGGAATTTTCTTCTCCAGCGAGAATGGACGGACGGGTGGTATCCTTTTGCGAATCGCGACAATTGTGTTGTGGTTGTTTGTGTGTGTGTTCGGAAGAGAGTGAGCGAGAATCGGGTGTCCTCGGATGTGTTGGTGTATTTTGCGAGAGAACGTGCAATCAAGAAGCTAAATCCCCATGAAGTTGAGATGTGTTTGTGTGCTGCATTTTCCTTGTCGGGAGATGCTGCAAAGCGTGTTTTTTGTGAAAGGGAGATGATTTTCCCCTGTAATGGAGAAATTTGAGATTCTTATTGTGAAGCAAGGCTACACTGTGTGCCTTAAGAATGCTGGTTGCTGCAATGGTACAATGATTTTGTTATATTTAATTTGAAATTAAAACTATACCTGCGTAAGTAAATGAACAAAAAAAAAAAATCATGGCAAATAAATTTGTTTGAAAACTCGTTCTATAAGTAGACATGGAAAGTAGACTAAATTTGAAATAAATCTTGAAAAGAAAGGAGAAAATCAACTTAAGCCGACAATGGATAAAAATAAATAAAACAAGAGCAAATTAAATCAAAATACAAATAAAATATCATACGGTGAAAACAAAATACCACAATCCAGTAAGCTCTAAATATTCCAAATAAAAAAAGATAAATAAAATACACAATATCACAAGAACTAATGAAAAATAGTTAAAATTACATCAAACGATTATTTCATAAAATGATAGAAATAACACAAAAAAAAACATAATAAAACAATGAATGTTTAAATAAATTTATGAAATCTGGAATTATTTAAAAAAATAAAAACATATAAAAAGAATCCATCAAAACAAATATAACAAATGACTAGACACCGATCAGAGGTTTAAATAATATATGTATAAACAAACAATAATAAAAATGGAAGTCGCATTAAACAAAGATTTAATAAGATTTGATCAGTTCAGATTTGATAATTAAAATTAAACTGATCACTTAATGAACAACAAACTTCAGTTTTCAAAACCAGAACTAGTTTAGATGTTGAAGTAATATAATTACAGAATGTTTTTCATACTCAAACATGTATAATTCACAAATAAAATTACACCAATCAACACAAAGAATGAAATGTTCGAACTATCTATAAATTCTAGTGAACACCCTGTACAAGTTATTCTTACCACAACCGTGTACTTTACATTGCACCGTCTTTTACACACATGGTCCCCCATTCCAAATGATCCATTTTCATTACATCGGTTCCTGCGCAGCATCATCAGCATACATTTTCCCCTCGAACCTCGAAATCGGCTCGGGTTGCACGATTTTCCGTCCACACGAAGCTGGAAATGGTTCGTTTACGTTCGGCTTCAGAATTATCCGACTCGACGTGATCCGATCCCGACACGAATCGACTCGCCGCGATGATGCGCAACACAACTTGGCGCAAACGGTAACGCATGCACGAACCCAGCTTTACATCGCTCACGGTCATATAAAAGTTCCGCCTCGTGCAGGTGCTTAGTTTGCGAGGTGGTCTTCGCCTGTTGGCGCGTTGGATTCGGAACAACATCAGCAGCCACTGAGCAGCCAATTTCTATGCCGACCGTGCAACCTGCACGCTATGGACGAGGGAAGTTCGTAAAGCTGGGAACACCTCCTATCATCAACGGCAATTACCTTTCTGCTGTTGGTGGTGTTGCGCCTTCGCATGCCAATGCTACCAGCACAAAATGACCACTGGATGGTGATGGTTTTTTGCAAATTACAGCCTCGTTACACCGTGTAGCCCAAGCTGACTGGCCGCAGATAGCCTGGCCGTAGATTGTTGCACTTTACGAGCTGTGCGGTGTGTGAGCTTAACACCGTACACTTCAAGTTCTCTGCAGCGAGACAAAAAAAACATCGCTCCTTTGAACGTGATCTTTGGGATGACTTCACACTTCTGAAAACTGCAGCATCCGGCCGGAAGTGAGGCTCGTTTCGGTGAAGCAAAAGGCAACGCACAAAAGCGGCAAACTTACTCCCAACCACAACGAGAAGATATGGATATGGTAGCTAAACAACCACTAAAGGATAACCACAGAACCGGTAGAAGAAAAAAGAAACACACAGACTCAAAGTGGCGTAAGGTTTTACCGCCTTCTTTTGAAGCATTCACGCGTTACACTTTCCCAGCACGGGCGACTCACCGGTTGAAGTGGGCAAAGTTCATTTTTCAGGTAGATTATGATTATTGCCTTATTTTCAATCCCTAATCTACCTTTAACAAGAGTGAGCTAGAACGGGAAAAATTATCAAAGTGTGAAAGGAAAGTTGGCGAAAGGAGGACCGGAGTAAATATCCTTTCCATTTTACATCGCTTAGAACGTTGAAAGCGTGGTGCGGTCGTTGCGGAATCGATTTGGAAGCCTTTTTTGTAACGTTTTATAGAGGTTTCAGAAGGCATATTTGTTGCCATTATGAGCTAGTTTGTTCTGCAAGGGTATACAACCAACAGTCTTTAAAAAATCATCAATTTGATGACGCGTCGATGATGTGAAGTGCTTCTTGATTGAGATGGGCGATGAATTTCGGGGTGTTAAATTAAATGAATTGTTCAACTTACATCGTTTGAGTCGATGTGAATGAGAAAACTATACAATAGGCAGGTATCAGAACTCATGCTTCAAGGAAACCTTGTACAAACAAAAGCATTTATTAGCGTGAAATTATGAAGCCTGTTTGAATGACAAATTACAATCATAATATGCCGTCATAATAATTAAACATTTACGAGTCAATTTATCTATGAATGTGCACACCAATTTTAAAGATTAGCTACCAAATACGTTTTCGAAGTGATGCGTTTTATTAAAATTAAACCTGCCCAAAGACACTGCCGACACAGACCATCGTACCATCTCCGTTACCGATGTCCCGCCCATCGCCTAACGACCATGTTTTCTTCCACACTTTATCGAGTGGGAAAGTTTTATGTGACTCTCGGCTGTTAAGTAGATTGTAAAGTCTACAAAATTACAAACCATCGACATCATCCCGCATAAAATGGGATGCCCTAAAACATGGAGGGATAAACAGGGCGACGGTTCGAAACGGCTCTACTCTCTGTCTCTGACTTCTTCAATCCATTGTTCTGTACATTTCTTTCGCACAAGACGTGAACCCTCAGTCCACTTGCAACAACAAAAAACACACCCAAGAAGCCTTGTATTTGCATCATCAGCAACAACGGAACAACATCAACAGGCGGCTGTAAAGTAAAGCCGTACAGACACTGTCACAGCGGACGGTGTCGGGAAAAACTTTTGCACGGTAATAAATCCAACAGGCATCGAAATGAAACGAACAGACGCTGGCATTGGCGAACTGTCGAAGGGGTTGAAATCGGTACTTGGGTGTAGATTTGTAAAACCGTCGTCCTCGTATCTCGTTGATTGGAATGAGGGAAGGCAATGGGTCTGGTCGGACGGTCACACTGTCATAGAAAATCCTTTCCTTCATTTATGGCAAGACATAAATGGTGACAGCTCGTGCTTCCTTACGTGTGTTTTGTGTTTTAAGGGATTTTGGTAGTGAACAAATGTTAAGGAAATTAAATCTAAAGACATTTTCAATATTTGATCCTTTTACATGGCAACACATCTTTTGGCGACAAAAAATTCTGAAAGTTATTTAAAAATAAACGAAGTATTTTGATTATAAAACTAAAATCAATAAACAAAACAAATCTTGAAAATTATTAGAGCACGTTTAGCTTAAAATATTTATTACCATTAAACGACAATTATTAGTGAATGAAAATTGGACAATAATACATACAATCGAATAATTGCTCGATCACCATCGTGAATATGATCTTTATGACGACATACCGATCAATTGTTGAACGTCCCCTAATTAGTTTTTTCTATTCAGTTTACAATTTCATTTTCCTTTGTGTATGTTCTACTTTGGGGTGGCCCGGTGGTGATGCGACAGCGGCGCCGGTCTTCATACGGCAGGACCGGGGTTCGAATCCCGGCGGACCGCCTCCCCGTACGCAGGACTGACTATCCAACTATGCGGTAACAAGTCTAGTAAGCCAGAAATGGCAGGCATGACCTTAAGAGGTCGTTAGGCCAAGAAAGAAGAAGAAGATAGCACCAAATATCTTAATTCATTGAACGTACCTATGGATGAACGTAAAAAGTGTATAACAATACATAAGCAGGATATCGTGGTTAAAGAAATCCACATTTTTGGAAAAAAAATCCATCCTTTAAAAATTAGCTGTACGAATTTCAGGTCATCATTTTATCGTAGCAAATGATTCTATCGATTTTAAGAATGTGGATTCTTAAATCATTTACAGATGATAGTTAACACACATCCAGTGTTCATCTCCTCCAGTGTTTGCATTGTGCATAATAACAGAAACAACAAAGAAGAGTTATCATTTAACTTGTATTTTATACTCATGATTGACCATTTGGCAAATCAACAGAATCAAACAGACAATCGTTGAAAATCATTTTTCTACATTTCGGAATACGGTTAATTTATTGCCAATTCTACAGCATATTATTGACAGGACCGGAAAATCATTTCAGATCTTACCAATTTGTTCTTCAAATTTAGAGCTACCGACATGTCTGTAGTTTAGTAGAGTAAATAAGTAATGCAAACATTCATGATTGCTACAGTTTAAATGCCAGGGAGAAGATTTCTTACTGTAATGTCTTGGGTTCAGTCAGTTTCTGCTTTCTTATATTGGAGATCATTGTCACTAAGAAATGATCTTTAAATACATTGGTATATTAATTCTTCTTCTTCTTATTTTTGACTCTGCAACCTCATAAAGACTTGACCTACCATAACTGTCTTTCCTTGACATATTTATTATCCGTAGCTGGTCCTGCGTACGGGGAGACGGTAAGGACGGGATTTGAATCCCGCCTTCCTGTCTTGCGAAGACCGACGCCGCTATTGTATACTCCACTGGGCCGCTCTGGTTGGTTTATTACATACAACTACAAATTAACTATTTGATTAAACAACATTAAAGAAATAAAGCTCTAGAACAAGCTATCACATAAAGATGAAACGTATTGTAATGTAGAACATAGCGAGTTTCATTTCTGTATTAATTGATGTCGAGTCTGAGAGTGGAATGAGATACCTGTGAAAGAATAGGTGACAACAAGAAGCATAATGTAAATCAATCCGATTGTTTATTTTATATGATGAATTATCATTTAGCTTTGTCATATCGTAATTGTAAACTAGTCAAATATATACTTCAAAATAATTACGCTGAATATGCTTAACGAAAGTAATTCATAAATTATGTCAGCTATTAAGTACCTAACTCCTTATAATATTATCAAACCGGATGTAGCCTTATGATATGCTTCGCGGTCCCATCATCCAAAAGACTCTCACCCAAACCCAGTCGACTATGGAAATCTATTATGCAGGTAGTGGGCGCATTGTGTTTCGTTCAGCAATTTGTTGAACATTTGTTTTTTTTTTAGTTTTCCTTTCTACTCCATCTCTCGAAAAGATACTTGCAGCGGCTCAAAAACAATGTTACCCAAAAATAAAACCTAAGCAAAAACAAAAAAAAAACAGCCGACTCATACACTCATGCGGAAACATTTCGCACTACCCGCTGTACCGGTAAGATATCCCAAAGACTTAACCGAAAGTCACAGCGGACGCGGACCAGGATGGGTGACAAAACCGCGCCATAACTCACGCTCGGGGCGCGCAACAAGAGGATAAACATAAAACCCTAAGCCCTGACCACAATCTCCGGCCACACTACCGGTTTCGCCAGTCCTCCCGGTGTGTCGCGCGAACAGTTGGACAGAGGGTGCCTCCATCGCGGGCACGGTCGAAACCCACGGACCCCGGTTCATCGGCGAAGGCCCCACGAGAAGGATAAATAAGAGTTAGTAGGCATCTTGAGCTCCGTTTATGTATTTCTTTGTGTTCTCTGTGTGTTTGCGCGCGTGTTTGTGTGCAAATCTTGGCGTGCGTTTTCTCACCGAAAGATAGTCAAGTTTGTGTGTGTGTGTGTGTGGGGATTTTTTTTGCATTGTGCCGTGCTCGTGTTCTTTTATTTTTCACTTCTTTTTCTAGTACTATCCCTTCTAGCGAGGTTCTATCCTAGGTGCGATCGTTTTCGGCGTGCGGATAAGTTTTGTAATCTCCGAATTAGAAGAGTATTTTGTTCGCAACAGGCTTGGTGGCAGAAGATATAATACCAATCGGCGCCACACAAAAGGCGGATAAAGGTGTGCCGTTTGTCATGTTATGGAGCTGAGTTTTTGTTTTGCAAACCCTCACTGGAGGGAATCAGTCAAACGTGATTATAAACTTTTAAATCTATTATTTCGTCCTACTACAAATCTCGTACGCTGCTGGGTGGATTGAAGTGAGCAAACGGTGGAACGGAAATAGAGGAAGAATAAAACAAGTTCCTTCCGCTTTTTTCTAACGCTTTCCATCGGCCCAGATGCCGGAAGTTCCTAACTCTCAATGGAGTCACATTATTTTATTGCGCGGAGTATTTTATGTCTTATTGATAAGATTCGTAAGGAAAACTCCATCATCAAGCATGCAAGCGAGTCGCTGTGGTTGAGAAATCGAATGGCATATTTGATGGGATTGGTAGTGATAGGATCATCATACATGTGACGCCTGTACTAACACAAGAAAGCTCTCTCACGAAGAAAAGTAGCTGTCTTTTATTCTACACACAAGTTACATTCATCTAGACTTGGTTCAACCCGCTACAAGAAAAAGTGTTTGCAGTCGACACGACCAAACGCCATCAGAGTAAAGAAAAACCCAATTCCAACCCAGACATAATTTTCCAACGATGAGTTATGACCGTTTCCCCACCTTTTTCCAACAGTCGTAGAAAAGCAGAAAAACTTTTTGTTCCTAACCAAGCCAATCGTAAAATCGGCATTAAATCGATCGATCCCGACTAAACTTCCGACGATCGAATTGTCAAACGCAAGCAGTTTTCACCAAATGCGCAACAAGTTTCTCTTAGCTATCGCAACTTATTCCGTTCCGCTCGATTAGCCTCGGTTATTTAGGGAAACATTTTGTGCGGCGCTCTACGGTACGCTATAATATGGGGTTGCAATGACTGGACGTTTGTTGGTACCGCAGTATCGAAGTACAATAACGTTTCTGCTACTGTTGCAGTTAGTTAAACTATTTGGAAGTTTTGATTTGCTGCAGCCACTTCCGGTTTTTCTTCCTTTCAATGTTTACTTCAAATTCTGTCTGCACGATAGTGTAAAGGTTTACTGCTGCAGATTGCATCGAGCATAACGAGCAGGTGAAAATATTTGTGCAATTTCATGTTGTTCAATTAGAATTCCGGATCGAAATTTCCCGCTAATGTGTAACCGATTGCTTCCGACTCACCATTTCCACCAGCGACTCTGCAACACCCGACACGGTACCTGATTGTTGCACCTGCAATTGCCAGCGAAGAATGTGCGCCCCGGCAGAGATTGATCGGAACGGAATGAGCAAAGCTTGTTCGCGCCTTGCGAGTTCGGCAGCTCGTTACTCTCGTGGTTTTTTGGGTGCGTGGCTCCAACGGCTCTCCTGGTATCTTCATCAACGGCGAAATGCCTTCAGCGGACATGCAAGCCAGTGATCCGAACACCCAATCACCCAGAGGCGTGTAGTTGTGTTTTGCCACTCTTCACTAAACCACCATTGGACAACGATCGTCACTATCGGGTGAGTATCGTTCGTACGCTCAAACATTCATTTAAAACAATTCGCTGTTTCAAGCGCATTTATGTCACATCTCTTGCCTACCGTGTCGCATCACTCCAAAAACCCGAACCCCTTTTTGCGTGGAATGTGATGCTCGTTTCGCATCCGACAACTATGGATTGTACAGGCAGTACAGTGAACGACGCGATCATCATGTCCGAAGCGTTACTTCTTTCGTGTTTGTATCGTTGTTGTGAACTGTCGCTATACTCTGACAGCATAGCCTTGCTCCTCCATTGAATCAGCTACATCTCGCCTGTAACTGCACGGCTTGATGGCATCATCATCGTCTCCACGGCCATGATGCACACATGTGTATATGTGTACATGGACGGGGTTTTCAATGAAATCATATCAGTCCTTCTGATTGTTCGGCAACCACTGTCCCAACACCGCACCATGGTAGTAGTAGCTCGGGCCTCTCTATCCCAAGTGTTGTGTGCACTTATGCACTATTTACATACACTTCCGCTTCTCGTCAACCGCTATCCGCTTTCGGCAGTATTCTCGCAGCACCTCTCCGCTTCTAACCCTTTCTCCTACTCATATTGCTATCATCACCATCATCATCATATCGTCATGCTGTTGCTTCTGCATCACCATTACCATCACCACCACCATCATCATCATCTGGCGGCTTCATCAGCAGTTGTCCGTGTACCCTCTGCTTGCTACACATGATGCAACATCTTCCGGTTAATATCCCGAGCATTAATTGAACGCAGAGCTTGATGTGTAATTAATATTTTCAACGCTACAGTGCCATGGGTTATCATCTGTCTTCCATTCCTCTATTGCCTCTGCCGGTGGTTTACTATATTTTTAATTTTTAGCGTCCCATAATCATGGGGCTCGGCTGTTTGCCTACGGGAGCAGAAAACTAATTCTACCAAAGCGTTGCGAGGACGATTCATGTAGGACAGCAAGGATTTATTACAGGAGAAAAAAAAGAAAGAATAATAGCTTGCATATGAAAAGGAAACTAACTAAGTTATGCCTTGTTTTAAAAAAAGATATTTGATAACAAAACAAAACTGTCGGATAGATGTGTTTCTGCTTGTATGCGATACAAAGCATTTGATTGATTGTGATATATTTTTCAAACATTGAGTTTTGTGAAGGTTGAGAATATAAGCATTTACATTTGCATTTCGTCCATATATACAGCTATCGTAAGCTTACATAACAGATTCACATCTAACCTCAAAAACCGCAATACAAAAGACCATACATTGAACATAAACGTCACAACGAAATATGTAAATAAATGAATCAATAACGCGTAATTTTGTGATATTATTTGGCATACCATATTATTTTTAGTATAATTAGTATTAGTTATAATTGTTTGCCTCAAGGACTAAGTAACTTATCGTAAGAAACATTTTAATGATAATTTCCTAAAGTTATCTATTATAAAATAAATATATTGATAGCTAATATTGGAAATTAATAATTTCATCTAACAAGGTTCTTTAACAATAAATTCTCTTTTTCCAAATCTGCAGTGTTCACTGTACCAGATAAAAATATGATAAACAAGAAAGATACTATACACGAGAGGACCGTGTTTAAAATCTCATCAAGACCATTCTCATAAAATAAAAATGGTTTATTATAAAAATAGTAAAATTTTGATGGTCTCACAAGGTAGGACCCAGTATAGAATCCAATACGGCCAGGCCTTTCTACTTGAATTAAAAAAAAAACAAGACAAAACAATAAGACCATTTAAATTCACATAACGTTAAAAAACGTTTTAATTCAATTCGCATTTCAAATACTGATGAAAACTTAATCAAAACACACGAGACATTAAAATAAGACCAATCTCTAATAAGACCATATGGATATTTGTCCCAACTGATACTAGATAAGCTGTAAAAGAGTAAGAACAGTAACAGTTCTTGCTAACAGTTGCTAACGGATTTTAGCAATTATTTTTCCTGTTTTTAAACAGAACATTATTTTTCATGTTTACCTGAGTTTTAAAAGTGAATAATATTATTTAAAATATTTATTTCCATTTAAAGGGTATGCGTCTAGTACAATCTTCATTATTACATTTTAAAAATTCTAATTACGTATTTATTTATATTTCAATTATTATGGCAGATTCCGTATTGTCAGCGCCGCTTGCGTTGACAGTTTACAACTATATCAAGGCATTTCCTGCTTGGTTTTGGTCCCGGGCATGTTCGGTTGAGTATGTTGGAATGATGCGGTAGGTAGTGTATACTGTGATGGTACGGGCTATTACAGGAATTTCGGTGTGAAGTCCGGGGCTATTGCAGTGTATGTTATTGTTATTTTTTTTTATTTTTTTTCCAGTATGACGGCTGGAAGCCGTATTTTCAAGCCGTATTTTAAGCCGAATGTTATTGTTGTTGTGGTAGCTATTGTATTTGTGTATTATGCAGCGCTTGGTTGACAAAAACAGTACGTTCAACTCTTACACCTGTGGCATTACAAAAACGCTTAAGACAAGGACAACACAACATATAACAGGGGAAAGGGAATACGTTTTGGGAGGATAATGAGGATCATCGGACCGTTGTCTCTGCCGAATCGGAAGATTAGCTTCATGAAACTGAGGTCCCTAGTGGCCAACACTTCCCTTATTTCAGTACCCGGTCTGCTACCGATGTTCTCGACTGCGCTCATCAAGAAGGGTCTGGCGGTTTCGTACTCCACGCTGGACCACAGAAGGTGATCCACATCGTGGTATCCTTCACCGCAGCCACACACTTTGGTCTGAGCCAGAGTTATACGCTGTAGATGAGCATTCAACGCAAAATGATTCGACATCAGTCCGAGAGCCAGAGAGCCCATCGAACCAAGGCCACAGAGACACTTGCGGAGAGATCGAGTAAAGGAATCGCCCGAGTTCATCCGCCTCCCACATGCTCTGCCAGCGAGAAAGGAAAAGTTGCTGCAGAAAACGAAGGAACTCATGGGCGCCTTCTTTGACGCCTGTTTTGGCCAGCGAGTCTGCCTTCTCATTGCCGGGGTTTCCACAATGAGAGGGGACCCAAACTAGCGAAATCCTGAACGCTTTGTTGAACATTGAGCCAACCAGTTCAATTAATTTTACGATCAGGAAATCCTGACTCTTAACCTCCTTTGGGGATCTCAGTGCTTCGATAGCGCTAATGCTATCAGTAAAAATGAAGTACTGGTCCAAAGGTCTCGATGCTTTAATCAAAGGTGCGTACAAGATTGTGGCTAGCTCGGCGGTGTAAACACTACATGACTGCTGCAATTTGAAAAATGCTTCGGTGGAATCGCTAAAAACACCGAAGCCAGTGCCTTCTTCAGAAGATGATCCATCAGTGTAGTACTGGCTTATTTGGTCTAAATGGTCATACTTATTCTTAAAAATGCCCGGTACTACCCTCGGGCGAAGATCATACGGTATGTTCTTAAGTTCCTCGAGCAACGAGGAGTCTGTTGTTAAAAGGGAACTGTAGGTCTCAGGAATTAGTTTTGGGGCGGCCCGGTGGTAGATGCGACAGCGGCACCGGTCTTTACACGGCAGAACCGGGGTTCAAGTCTCATCTGGGCCGTTCCCCCATAGTGAGGACTGACTATCCAACTAAGCGGTAACAATAAGTCTAGTAAGCCAAAAATGGCAGGCATGACCTAAGAGGTCGTTAGGCCAAGAAAGAAGAGAAGAAGAAGGTCTCAGGAAGGACAGCACGATTTAATGCCTGTGGAGCTCCAGGATGCACTTGTAGGGCAACATAATCTTCGTGGATCTTTAAGATTTTGCTATTAAAACCAGGCTCTAGAAGCGTTTTTAAATTTTCTACTATCAATGGATTTGATACTGAAGAACGGACTAGAAGGCGAAGCGACAGCATTTCAAAACGAAGTTTGAGTGGCATCAAAACGGTCATCAAAATTCTAATTACTAATAAACTTCTATTTTTTTTCACCTCAGCTAAATGTTACCCTTGAACACAGCGATACTGATATTAAATCGTGTAGGTCACTACATTTATTAAATTGTTATTAAACCTTTACTGGCATAGGTTTTATTCATATAAGCTATGCGACACGTCTATTTTACCGAAAGCATACGTTCAGGTGATAGGTGATCTTACCTATAGATATTGCTTGGACTACACGTCGTCTATGATAGGTCTCGTTGGTTGTAAACCCAAGAGTGAGCAGCGGTCAAAATAACTTACATGTAGTACGAAGCGACTGTAACTTCATAAGTGTACATAAGTTTAAAATAATGTTTTAGAACTTGTTATGATTATGATATTAATTTAATTATATTACAATAACTTAAGCACGTTCAAATTTTCTGCCTGTTTTATTTAAAAAATATGTTGTGTTTCATTTATTAACATGTCACAAAAATTAATCTTCCCTTACATTTGGTAAAACGTATTCACCCTAACCGTTACACCACCGTATGCTATAGGATGCATTTAAACAGTCCCGGTTCCACACCACAGGCAATAGGAATGGAGCTTCCGTTCCGGCTATTCCTCAACCACCGCATACGTTCGTAACTCCCGCTTCTGCATCCAACCTATTCTTAAATACCACTCGAGAGTTTCTGCCGTAGGCTGGCATTTCATTTTCCATACCCAAACAGTCCCTCCCCCACTGTCTTATCCCAACCCCATTCCTCCTGTTTCATGTGGATTTGCAGCAGTTGCAACGCTGCCGAAAGGTATGCAAAGAAGCCCGGTCCCGGTGCCCGGTGCTACACAATGCCACGACTGACGGCTCGTGTGAAAGCGAGCTGGGTTTGCTGATAATATAAATGCCAAAATGTTTCCTGGACATGATATTTCCGATCTTTGCGCCGTGAATGCTGGCTCGGTCCCACATCCCCGGTGTGTTCACGGATCACGGTGGTTTTGCGAGGAAAGCAAAATGTCTCGCAATCGGCAACGATGAAAAGGTGTACGGAACACATTTTGCGCCGAGTGAATAGACGGAGACGAGTTTTATTTTTATTTGTGCAGTACGCTTCTATTTGGTATTAAAACGGGGCGCAACAATACGTCCACGAAACTCCACGTGTGTGCATGTGTCAAAAATTATGAAGCACAGCGAACTAGAAGCGATACCGTAGGACGAGTTATTAACGAATTATACGGATTCTTTCCGAATTTAAATTAAATCTTTCCCATAACCTATCGAACGCGAATGAGTTCAATTTTATAAAAACGCACCAGCGCAACGCAATCGAAACGTGACGACTCAGCCAAATAATGACATCAAGTGGATGTCGGGATTTTTCAGCAAAAAAAGGGAAAAAACATTGTAAAACGGGCCACTGTAAAAGTAATAATCTTTGCCTCCGTAACGAGAACTATTTAAGGGCTGACGGCTGCAAAACCGGTGCAGTTTGTTTGTAATACTGTGTGCACTTTTTTTTGTGTTGGTCTTTATGTCCTTCAGCCGCAAGACCAGCCTTGTGGTTTTCCTCATCCCGGGTTACTAACTGCCAACCGGTGTATTGTGATGGGGATGGCTTAAATGCGCGTTACGGTTGGGTGTAGCGTTTTGGTGGGTAGGCCTTTACTTGTCGGCGGTTTTTATTGAATTTTTTCTGCTACAATCAGCAAAAGACAATCCCAATCAAGCGCCGGAGACAAGACAAGCGGCACCGAATAATGGCTGTGGCTTTATCAAACCGGTTCTGCGTTATGGGGATGGCACGCCCGGCCAGGACAATACAACAATCGTACAGCCGTTACCGTAACTGTTGGCCGGTGAAGCAAAAAAAAAAATCAGGATAAAACTGCCGACACAAATCGTCGCCAGCGCCAGTAGCTTTCGTCATCGTTTGTGTTTGCTGAGCGCGAGTAATCCATCGTTAATTATTTGTATTTTCCACCCGTTGTCTTTACCCCCGTTTCCAGCGCTATCCAGTGTTGAACGGCGTCGTGATGAAATTTAAAACATCCATTACACTTTCCGACCGCTTCCGCAAGGAATTCTCTTTTTGTAGACAACACGGGGAAAAACTGGTGGAAAATCTATCACATTCAATCGGAAAGTCATGAGTAAACTGTCATGTTTACATTTCCCGTGCTGTGCAGTGGGAACCGGAAGCTGTGGAAAACCCTGCGCTCCTCCGAAACCAGTTGTCGCTTTCCCAAAACCGAGTAAACACTCAACAACACGCGCACGAACTGCAGTTTTGTTTGCGTGTGTGTGTGTTTGTATGCTCGTGCATCATGATCGCCCGTGCAAGGTGAGCGACACTGGAATGTGATGCGAATTTGTGAGAAAAATCGGCCTCCGCAGCTCACGTTCCGCATCGGGCTCGAATGAAAGAAACATTCTTTATCGAAAGGACACCGGTGGGCTGATGAAAATACCAAACCGAAAAAAATAAAACGCACATGAATATTTTCCAACCCATAAGATAGCCCTTCAATACCTGGGAAAAATCCGGGGAATTGAACCGAGCAGCCGCTAGATTTACGATGAATATTAATGAAATAATCACACGGTGTTACATTACCGAAGTGGAAAATAGGCACTATATGGCACGATTCCAATCACATTACCGTACATCAGTCGAATCGGTTGCCAGCACGGTTTCCACGGTAGCGAGCAGCTCCAGTCGCCAAAAGCTCCACCGAGAGAGAGAGAGAGAGAATGAGATCGTATGTATGAAATATATTTTATTCTGTGGTATTTTTGGACTTTTTTTCTCCGCATCTTCTATTACGCCAAAACGCGTTGCTTGTCGGTACGGTTTTGTCGCGATGGCAAGCCCGCATGCACGGGAAGCGGAAATGGATGTAACGGAAATCGTATCACACGGTACGATCGCGCAGAGGAAACGCGCTCGTTCACAGTCAAAAAGGCCCGGAAGCGAAATTGGCAGCTTACCGGAGACCGCAAGAGCGTACGTGGAGGGGAGATAGCGGAAGGCGGAGCCAGAGTTGGCTGGCCCCCGGGAGCCGGAACCGGAAACCTTACGAGATGTCCGTGTGCCTGCAATGAGTGGCTGCGGTTATCACATCATCGACTAGCATGGCTGGCAAAGTTGAAAACCCTCGACCGGAACACGCGTGCTTATGGACACACACACACACACACACACACTCAAAATACAGGCGTGAATTGGGCTCGCCCACTCTTCCGTCGCGTGAAAACCTCCTGTGATGTAGATTAGACGAAATTGATTTTTCATGTAAACGGGCCGACGGCCGATTTGCATTTTTACACACCCTGTATGTTGATGTGGTGTTATGTTGTGGAGGGATGAGAGAGATAGAGAAGGCCGCAAGGGCGGGAATGTTTAAGCGATGCTATTTTAGATGGTAGATGCTACGATTAGATCATAATAAACGGTTCCCCGAATGTTGTTAGGTGCTTTTGTCTCCCTGTCACACGGCGAGTGTGGAAGGAGGTTGTTTTGTTTTAGAAATCGTTTTTAAACAGGATGAACCTTTAAGATCTAAGATTGTACGCAAAATCTCCGTTTCGTAGAAAAAGCAAATCATTTAAAATGCTAAAAAGACAACGTGTCGAGAAAAACATAACGATTTTAAAGGAAAGATTGAACAATGGACAGGTGTAGCAGCTTACACTAAAGACTTGATTTGTGTACTCTATTTATAAGGTTAAAGGATGAAACATTAGTCATTGTTTAAAATTGTCTTCCCTTGGCCTTTGACTTTGACTCGTGAAGTTGACTTAGGGAACAAATGGCTTGATCCTGAGGAAGGAAGGACCAAAAAAGGAATATGTTGTAAAGTCAAGATTTTCTAGATGCGCTATTTGATGATGAGACTATATGATTCTTTTGATTAACGAGCGTATAAAGTGCTACCATAACATACTGGCGTCGTTAAATGAAATGAAATGAAAGAGACACTACAAGCAATGGGCAGAATTCCGGTGATGAAGAGATTATTAGCAGAGTAAATGACAAGTTATACTCTTAAACTATACAATCCTTTCCGAGGATCAAACCCACCCAACTACAACTCAGTGTCAAAAGAGCAACAATAGAGGAGTTCGCTGAATTTAGTCGAAAATCGAGTAAATTAATTCCAATAATCAAGCGCCGGAGACAAGACAAGCGGCACCGAATAAGGGCTGTGGCTTTATCAAACCGGTTCTGCGTTATGGGGATGGCACGCCTGGCCAGAACAATACAACAATCGTACAGCCGTTACCGTAACTGTTGGCCGGTGAAGCAAAAAAAAAAATCTGGATAAAACTGCCAACACAAATCGTCGCCAGCGCCAGTAGCTTTCGTCATCGTTTGTGTTTGCTGAGCGCGAGTAATCCATCGTTAATTATTTGTATTTTCCACCCGGTGCCTCCATTCTTCGGAGGGTTTCCTTGTTTCCAGCGCTATCCAGTGTTTAACGGCGTCGTGATGAAATTTAAAACATCCATTACACTTTCCGACCGCTTCCGCAAGGAATTCTCTTTTTGTAGATGACACGGGGAAAAACTGGTGGAAAATCTATCACATTCAATCGGAAAGTCATGAGTAAACTGTCATGTTTACATTTCCCGTGCTGTGCAGTGGGAACCGGAAGCTGTGGAAAACCCTGCGCTCCTCCGAAACCAGTTGTCGCTTTCCCAAAACCGAGTAAACACTCAACAACACGCGCACGAACTGCAGTTTTGTTTGCGTGTGTGTGTGTTTGTATGCTCGTGCATCATGATCGCCCGTGCAAGGTGAGCGACACTGGAATGTGATGCGAATTTGTGAGAAAAATCGGCCTCCGCAGCTCACGTTCCGCATCGGGCTCGAATGAAAGAAACATTCTTTATCGAAAGGACACCGGTGGGCTGATGAAAATACCAAACCGAAAAAAATAAAACGCACATGAATATTTTCCAACCCATAAGATAGCCCTTCAATACCTGGGAAAAATCCGGGGAATTGAACCGAGCAGCCGCTAGATTTACGATGAATATTAATGAAATAATCACACGGTGTTACATTACCGAAGTGGAAAATAGGCACTATATGGCACGATTCCAATCACATTACCGTACATCAGTCGAATCGGTTGCCAGCACGGTTTCCACGGTAGCGAGCAGCTCCAGTCGCCAAAAGCTCCACCGAGAGAGAGAGAGAGAGAATGAGATCGTATGTATGAAATATATTTTATTCTGTGGTATTTTTGGACTTTTTTTCTCCGCATCTTCTATTACGCCAAAACGCGCTGCTTGTCGGTACGGTTTTGTCGCGATGGCAAGCCCGCATGCACGGGAAGCGGAAATGGATGTAACGGAAATCGTATCACACGGTACGATCGCGCAGAGGAAACGCGCTCGTTCACAGTCAAAAAGGCCCGGAAGCGAAATTGGCAGCTTACCGGAGACCGCAGGAGCGTGCGTGGAGGGGAGATAGCGGAAGGCGGAGCCAGGGTTGGCTGGCCCCCGGGAGCCGGAACCGGAAACCTTACGAGATGTCCGTGTGCCTGCAATGAGTGGCTGCGGTTATCACATCATCGACTAGCATGGCTGGCAAAGTTGAAAACCCTCGACCGGAACACGCGTGCTTATGGACACACACACACACACACACACACTCAAAATACAGGCGTGAATTGGGCTCGCCCACTCTTCCGTCGCGTGAAAACCTCCTGTGATGTAGATTAGACGAAATTGATTTTTCATGTAAACGGGCCGACGGCCGATTTGCATTTTTACACACCCTGTATGTTGATGTGGTGTTATGTTGTGGAGGGATGAGAGAGATAGAGAAGGCCGCAAGGGCGGGAATGTTTAAGCGATGCTATTTTCGATGGTAGATGCTACGATTAGATCATAATAAACGGTTCCCCGAATGTTGTTAGGTGCTTTTGTCTCCCTGTCACACGGCGAGTGTGGAAGGAGGTTGTTTTGTTTTAGAAATCGTTTTTAAACAGGATGAACCTTTAAGATCTAAGATTGTACGCAAAATCTCCGTTTCGTAGAAAAAGCAAATCATTTAAAATGCTAAAAAGACAACGTGTCGAGAAAAACATAACGATTTTAAAGGAAAGATTGAACAATGGACAGGTGTAGCAGCTTACACTAAAGACTTGATTTGTGTACTCTATTTATAAGGTTAAAGGATGAAACATTAGTCATTGTTTAAAATTGTCTTCCCTTGGCCTTTGACTTTGACTCGTGAAGTTGACTTAGGGAACAAATGGCTTGATCCTGAGGAAGGAAGGACCAAAAAAGGAATATGTTGTAAAGTCAAGATTTTCTAGATGCGCTATTTGATGATGAGACTATATGATTCTTTTGATTAACGAGCGTATAAAGTGCTACCATAACATACTGGCGTCGTTAAATGAAATGAAATGAAAGAGACACTACAAGCAATGGGCAGAATTCCGGTGATGAAGAGATTATTAGCAGAGTAAATGACAAGTTAGAGGGGAGATAGCGGAAGGCGGAGCCAGGGTTGGCTGGCCCCCGGGAGCCGGAACCGGAAACCTTACGAGATGTCCGTGTGCCTGCAATGAGTGGCTGCGGTTATCACATCATCGACTAGCATGGCTGGCAAAGTTGAAAACCCTCGACCGGAACACGCGTGCTTATGGACACACACACACACACACACACTCAAAATACAGGCGTGAATTGGGCTCGCCCACTCTTCCGTCGCGTGAAAACCTCCTGTGATGTAGATTAGACGAAATTGATTTTTCATGTAAACGGGCCGACGGCCGATTTGCATTTTTACACACCCTGTATGTTGATGTGGTGTTATGTTGTGGAGGGATGAGAGAGATAGAGAAGGCCGCAAGGGCGGGAATGTTTAAGCGATGCTATTTTCGATGGTAGATGCTACGATTAGATCATAATAAACGGTTCCCCGAATGTTGTTAGGTGCTTTTGTCTCCCTGTCACACGGCGAGTGTGGAAGGAGGTTGTTTTGTTTTAGAAATCGTTTTTAAACAGGATGAACCTTTAAGATCTAAGATTGTACGCAAAATCTCCGTTTCGTAGAAAAAGCAAATCATTTAAAATGCTAAAAAGACAACGTGTCGAGAAAAACATAACGATTTTAAAGGAAAGATTGAACAATGGACAGGTGTAGCAGCTTACACTAAAGACTTGATTTGTGTACTCTATTTATAAGGTTAAAGGATGAAACATTAGTCATTGTTTAAAATTGTCATCCCTTGGCCTTTGACTTCATCGTGAACATGTGAAGTTGGCTAAGGGAACTAATGGCTTGATCCTGAGGAAGAAAGGACCAAAAAAGGAATATGTTGTAAAGTCAAGATTTTCTAGATGCGCTATTTGATGATGAGACTATATGATTCTTTTGATTAACGAGCGTATAAAGTGCTACCATAACATACTGGCGTCGTTAAATGAAATGAAATGAAAGAGACACTACAAGCAATGGGCAGAATTCCGGTGATGAAGAGATTATTAGCAGAGTAAATGACAAGTTATACTCTTAAACTATACAATCCTTTCCGAGGATCAAACCCACCCAACTACAACTCAGTGTCAAAAGAGCAACAATAGAGGAGTTCGCTGAATTTAGTCGAAAATCGAGTAAATTAATTCCAATGTTAGGTTTGCTTTACCAAGGATGAAATCTTGATATGTGATAAACTTTATTTTTTTCTGTCTAGGCTAAAAAAAACTATTGAATGATACACAATCAACTGATATCAATGCTTTAATGTAATTTTCCAAGAAGTTTTAGAACACATCAACACACATTTCTCTACACTAATTGATGAAACAATAAAAATACTCTTAAAACACTAAAGTTAATTACACAAAATATGGTTGAAATATGACGCTATGTATTGACCACCTGTCTACCCACAATCAAACGCGCACCGGAGCCTGGCGAGCCTAATTCGCTGCACGATGGTAAAATCACCGTACAGCTCGTAAAGCTCGTCGTTTCAGCCACTCTTCCATTGTCCTTCTACACATCACATCATCATCATCATCATCGTCATTCTTGGCCTAACGACCTCTTAGATCTTGCCTGCCAGTTTTGGCTTACTAGACTTATTGTTACCGCATAGTTGGATATTCAATCCTCACTATGGGGGAACGGCCCAGATGAGACCCCGGTCCTGTCGTGTAAAAAGCGGCGCCGCTGTCGCATCTACCACCGGACCGCCCCTTCTACACATGCGGAGCCAAAAATCCTTCAGAGCATCTTCCTCTCGAACGCGGCTAAGAGGGTTTCGTCAGTTTTGGTCAAAATCCATGTCTCAGAGGTGTATGTTCTGGAACTGGGTAATTATAAAGATTCTATACAGTCCCAGTTTCGTCCGTCAATACAGGTATTTTGATTGGAGAAGATTCCTCAAGCTGTAATATGACCGGTGTGCTGCCTTGCACGCCCCTGCGCGAAATTCAACGTCTATGTTCTTGTCGGTGCTGACTTCCGACCCCAAATAAGTGGAGTTTTGGACAACTTTGAAGGTGCGATCACTTATCTGTACATCATCCCTGAGTAAATCAGTGTTTGTTAGCAGGGCCACTGGTGGTGCCACCATCATTTTGGTTTTTGACTCATTGATCTCCAACCCGAGGTTCAGTGCCGCATGCTCAATCCTTTGGTAAGCTTCTGCTACATAGGAGAGTCTCAACCAATGATGTCTATAGTATCGGTATATACCAAGATCTGGAGTGACTTATAGGTCCTTTCTATCACCAAATTGAAGAGTTGCAGGCTTGTATTGTAAGGTGGGAGCAGAAGTGACTGTGGCGAGCATCATTTCCCTGACTTTCTATAGCTGAAACATCTGGCGCGCTACAGCAGAGAATATCAGAGAGATCCTTACTCTCCTCCTTACTTACTCGACGTATTCGCATCGAAAGAAGTACGACTGAAACCGGTCCGAGGGCGTAGCAAGATGTCAACCGGGAAACCCAAATCATTAATGGTGATCCCGGTTTCATACTGTAGCAACGGATATGACCTTCGTGGAAGAGTATGCTAACGCGAGATCGCCGTTGAAACTGTAATTAGCTCTTCGGTGACCAATGGTGAACGTGAAACTAAGACGCCTGACAACCCTCACCATGTTCTCACAGCGCATCCTACGTCGTGACGAGTTGCCCATGGCAAAAAACCGTCTATACTAATCAATTCCAATTTTATATATCCGTTTGTGATCTGAGAATGTTTGGCGAAAGACTCGAGGAAGTTTTAGTCGGTAATCTGCCGGTAATCCGGCAGTTCCCAATCGGTGGTCCTATGGGCCTATATGAAGATCTCCTCGTCGGATAGCAAAAAATAATCGCAGGATGTTGCAGGCTCTTGCAGCAAAGAGCTAAAAGTTTCATACATTTGCTGTTGGCCATTATGATTTTTGGCCAAGATTCTAAATGATCTCTTTGTGTTATATAGCTTTACCTAGGCTATGCTGCCATATGCGGTTCTAAAATTAATGAAGAGATGCTTGGAGTGTAGCTGTCGTTTCGCCATCTTCGCGAAGTTTGGTGAAGATGTGATCAGTAGCTAAAAACAGGTTAACGAACCACATCTCTATTTTCATACGGAGAGCATAATTCGTTAATTGTATTACTTATATCAAATGCTGTACTTCTGGTGTATGCTTTGCAAATACATTTGTGAGTTATAAAACCAACCATAAAATCATCAAAATCAGTAGCAGTAACAGTAACACCTTTCACTGACAAGTACGAAATAAAAAATGTCTTCTCATTTTAAGAGCAAGTCAGTTAAGATTCTTACAAAGTTTTCTACCTTTTCAATTTCGCAAAAGCACTACCGGCAACTTGTAATTAATGCTGTACTATATTTTCCCACCAATTATAAGCCGCTTTTTATCGGCGTGTCAAAGAGTATGGAAACAAAATCATGCCATAAAACACATTATTTATCACTTCTAATTCGCCAACAGCATCGACTAGCAGGGAACCGGTATTCTGTTGGAAAATGGCTCATACCTTTTCACATACTTTCTTAATTTAGCGTACCACTTTGGGTGCAAGTTGCTCGCTCTGCTGCGTGGTTTGACTTATGGGCAACGAAACGCTGGGACCGCTCCTAAAGTGAGATCGATACATCGGTCCGCAAGTAAAACTGGGAAAGAAAAACCTATCCTTCTTTATATGGTAACCTTTCACTGTGCTTTTTACTGAGCCTTTTTGCCGATGACGATCTTTGTCCTCCCAGGCTCCCCATTCACCGGTGTTTGTGAGTGTGTGTATGTTTGTGGGTATGTGGATATGGTTTTACCTTTAGCACCATCTCATGTTCAGCTTCCCTTCAACAACTGGGCGGCTCCATCATAAGTGAATCGAAGTGATGACGGGCCACGAAGGGGTACATATAAATAATAATCCCAAAATAAAATATTTTATAAAATTTTATTTCCTCTCCGCAGAATTTATGGTGTATAAACATTTTTACACCCGAGCACACAGTCCCGAGAGCTGGGCCACTGTGCTCGATCACTCGCTTGGCCACCGAGCGGAACGTGTCCCATCCGGTACTGCATGCGGCGGCATGAGGGCGGTAGGCAACCGCATACATCCGGAACGGAAGCACATTTTTTAACACCGCGCTTCCCGGCCTCCCTCGATTCGTTCACTAACGCTCGCTTTCGTTCTTTCGCCGAACCGAGCTCTCTGTCTATCGCCACCCTGATGGCACTGCAGTCATCAATGGGGAAATGAGCGGAAAGGGTGCAACATATCATTCACTTATTGAAGTGCCGTCCTGAAGTTGTGGCCGAGGTGAGGAATTCAGCTGAACGAGAGGAGGACGAGGAGAGAGAGAGAGAGAGAGAGAGAGCGAGGTGGGAATGGAAATGGACGAAGCAGGGGGATGCTTATACTGGTTGTTCGTGATGCTGGTTGATGTTGTTGGGTGTTGTACATCAAGATTATTGCCACTTCGGTTTACCACCGCACCTTTCCCTTCGCTTTCTCTTCCTCTCTTTCTCTCTTTCTCGCTGGTATGTCCGCTTATCGTCCGGATCGTTTAGGGATGTATCCATCGCTATCTGGTCGTTAGGAGACATGGACGGAGGGAAAGCGTGGTGCGGATGCGCGCCTGATCGGGGTCAGCTCGATGAGGGTTCATCTCGTTTGACGCATTCCAATGTAAGCACAGGGTTTGCACGGTATTAGGCTGAACCGTGTTGATTAGATGAAAAAAGTGGCCAAAACGATAGTGGGGAATGGAGTGACCTACAGAACATTACGTCGGTGGAAGAATTGGAGCATATTTTGATTGGGTTCCGCTTTACATAGATGCCGCTCACGTGCGCACACGGGTGGATTTGAAATGAAAGCTATGCCACATGGATAAACACACGTACGAATTCTACAGTTTTGTTAAAATATTCCTCAGAAGATTTATGTTTCTTTAAAATCGCTTTTTACACTAAACTGACGCCTAAAACATTCGGCACTGCCACACACCTGAATGAATTCCGAAAAAATAACCCAGACTTCATTCCACATCCATCACGTGACTATGGGTGACATGTCGGCGATTTTCGACATTCCAACCACACATCCGCGAGTGACTCTGTGTGTGTCAAACGCGAAAAATGATAAAACACAAACTTCTATACCTTCGCATGGTGTCAACTCCCATACACATGCACATGCTTTATTTCGCGCATGAAAATGGGCACGGTTTTCCATTGATCGATGGACCACAGGAAAGGGGGCGCTTCATTCCTTTCTCTCAACCATCCCACAAATAGCTCCATCGAACGAGCTACGATTATGCACACAAACATATTTTGTTTTTTATTTAAGCACGGCTTAAGCACGATGTCAAACGGTGTTGTAGTACAACAAACCGGTATGTGGTTTCGTGTCGTTGTGCAATCATTTGAAGTGTCGCAATAAAAAGGCAATTTAATTTTTATCCCTGCGAGAGTGTGTCGAGCGAGCGGCTATTTTTGCCCTTGATGGTTATGATGATGGCTGGTGATGGTTGCGATGCTTATGCTTTTTTTTGCTTCGTTTTAGTAATTGCTGCTTGCTTTTTCTAAGAATATGGGGCTTAAGGAGAGCTTGTGCGTGACGTAAAGAGAAAAGTATTTAATTTTTATTGACAATTATTTTAATCTGCAACTGTGGTTTATCGCTCTATGGGTTTCTTTGAAATAGAAGAAAACTTCATTGTATTAATACTAAGTGATATCCCTAGCCAGTTGATATTTTATTTATTTATTTGTTTATTATACTTTCGAACTGGTTGTTGATAGAGATGTTTGGTGCACATTTTCTCCTACTTACTCGCCTACCTTATCGCAGAGATACTCGGTTGATTGTGCTTTGCAGGTTGATAAAGTAGCGACTCCGTACTCCTTCTGGTGATGGTTATTTTCGTCCTTCCATATATCAATTTGAGACTCGGTGCGTTACATGTAGGAACTGGTATTTCAATTGAATAAAGACATTTTAGATAAAACAAAATCTTGTTTATACATTTATATATTTGTTCTTCTTCTTCTTCTTTCTTGGCCTAACGACCTCTTAAGGTCATGCCTGCCATTTCTGGCTTACTAGACTTATTGATACCGCATAGTTGGTTAGTCAATCCTCACTATGGGGGAACGGCCCAGATGAGACTTGAACCCCGGTCCTGCCGTGTGAAGACCGGCGCCGCTGTCGCATCACCACCGGGCCGCCCCTTATATATTTGTTGCATTAAGATAATATGAGATGATAAATTTATGATTAGATATTTTTCCGTTAACTGTTCCAATAACACCAAATGAAGATACCCGAGCAATAATAAACTATTTGTTTCAAAGTGTTAATTTGAACGGGCAACAATAAGATCATGAACAGGAAACAGCAATGATATTTTTATAAAATACACTTTTATAACTAACATAACTATTGATCCAGACAACCGGGTACAGAGATCAGAGAGGTGCTGGCTACCAGGGATCTCCCTTACATGAGGCTCATCTTCCGATTCACCAGAGACAACGGTCTTATCCTGTGACTCCTCTTCCCCATTATCCTACCTCTCCTTATCCCATCCTTTTTGTTAAATGTCGTGTTGTCTTTGTCTTACGTGTTTTTTTTGTATAAGATACGGGTGATCTGTATAAAGGAGGCAGGTTTGTTTGGCTGTGACAGTGTTCTCCATACCATTTCAGCAGAGGCAGGACAGGTTTGGCCATGTTAGCTTTGGGTTCGGGAGTGATCGGCTGGTTAAGTCTCGAGAGTAGTGGAGTCGCTCTTGCTGCTACGGGATGAGACTCGCCGATCATTTTTGAATTCAACGCTGGCATGGTTGGGTTGGGACTGTCTCTGCTGGGCTGCTTGTTGGACACTGGACGCAGCCAAACAATCGTTTGTCCTGTCTATATATCTGTTTTTATTCTTTATGTTTCTTTTGTTCTAGTCCATTACCTGCTGGACGAAGACCAATGCCGTACCACGGAAGCCATAGAACCATTATATAATTTGTTCTATTATATGAAGGCATATAATTTGTTCTAATAACATTAGTTTAAAAAAGAAGTAATAAAAAGGATCGCTCAAAAATAGGTACGAATATTGCGGTCTATTCTGGGCAGTCTAAAAAGGTTATTGTGGTTGTGGTTGTTTAGATTGGAATCGTGAGTATTAAAATCAATATACAAACTCTTGTAACAGGTACAAGTCTTGCTATATACCCAAAGCAATCAAGGCATACCTTCAAGTCTCCTAATATTCAATAGTCTTCAATAGGCGATGAGCTAAGCCTCGTTGTCTCTATCGTTTTTTTAAGAAAGATTCTCTTCTGAAAACTTCATAATCAACTGTACGATCAACAAATTAAAAAGTTATCTCGATAGAAACTATTCACCGATTCCGACAACCATTGCCAATTTCGATTGTAAGTCATATCAAGCATGTTGTGCGATCATCCATAAACTTTCAATTTAAAAATAAATATTATTTAGCATCCGAACCTCTTACGAAACTTAATAGGGATTTACACAGGCGTGATGTAGCTAGGTATGCACCTTAAAAATGTCGCTCTAATACCTAACATCACCTATTATAGATAACTATTCAGCACATATGCGCAAAACTACAGACAGGCATCTGATCATAGCACGAATATTTTGTAGTCTCTGCACGCACAAAAGCTTCTAAAACATGGACTTTGTTAGAAATCGACAAAATTATGTAAGCGTCTTGGAATGGCACCGGACGTCGATGACTTTTGCAGAAGACTAAGACTTCGATACGGTTGTGGAACCGAATAATTAAGTACAACAATAATATATTTATAAAAAACACATTAATATTTGTCATTTTGTTTCTGAGTGATCATCACTTGCTAACATGAAAAGAACGATATCTAACCAATATCTGACAAATTAAGTCAGAAATTTCACAAGTAGCTGGTTCTAGGTTCTAGTTCTAAAACAGAAAAAGAAAAGAAAACAATCTTTTGATATTCATCTAAAAATTGTGTTTGTATTGAGAACATCAATAACAAATTCAGCTAGTGTGGAGAACTTAATCTCTCTCATTCTCTCTCTCAATCTTTATCATCCAAGCTTTAAACTCTGATAATTTTCGTCAGTGTGTCTGATTTTGATGTAACGAAGAAGGTTTTTTTTAAATAGTAACAAACAAATAAATAATAACAGTTTATTGATCTCCTTTTCTTTGTAGCATAGTTTGCACCGCATTGGAAGAACATATTTTTCCATACCATGCGCCGTACGTGAACAACCGAAACTACCTCCCGATTGACATTCACGTCAAACGCAGCACTTCTACAATCAACAATCGCAACAGCAGCAGTAGCAGCAACAACAACAGCTAAAACCATCGTCCCCCTTACGCCGTTGAGTCACGGCATTCCGCACAAAATCTTACCACCCCTATCGCCGCCACCGTCGCATCAGGCAACTGCAAGGGCGAATCAATTGAACCTGACCGAACGTTGCCAATGACCGAACGGAACCGTTTTACGACCACCGTCGTCCGGTGCAGAGTCAGTAATTCATCAATTTTGTGCCTCATTGCGTTGGTTTTTGATTATAAAAAGGTAGACAGAGGGTTGGACCGAGGGTGGTCAGCAGAGCAACGGAAAGAAACGGGAAACGTGTAAGGATGTCCGATCCGGTTTTACCGCACATCGCCCTTGTTGGTGTGGCAAAGTCCGTGTCCCGTGACTGTATGCCTTGGCATTTCCTTGCAATGCGAACCGTATACAGTAGCAGAATGCACATATTGAAGTAATTTTCATTAGCATTCTTAATCGAACCGATCGGAGTGTAGAATGTAAATGTGTGTTGAGACAGTTAAAGAATTTGATTTAACAGCAGCTAATCGATTGAGACACCACCGGCAGCAGTAAGATGGTAGGCATGTGGGTGCTTACGGCATGGGTAAGAAATACAATCTCAACTCCTGTTTTACTTAACCACCCGCCCACCTCATTCACTCATCCCGCGCGAAAGGAACCCTTGACCGATACCATTGAACCACAGCAAATGACGGAATTGATCCGTACGTACGCATTCACGTAAGGAAAATGGATCGTCCGGTACAGCTAGGATATGATTTATCGCTCGCACTGTTCTTGACATCCGCAAACAATCATACTCTCCCGCACCGCACCGAACGGGGCCGTTTTCCTTTTGGGTGGAATTTTTCAAACCAATGGAACATTCTGACTGTGTAGGAACGAATGCGGCAGGATACGGTTTTATCGGTTCGTATCAGGTTTTTGTGCTTGCCCTTCCATTCGGGATTCTTCATTCACTTTCTTGCAAGGCACAATTTTATTTTCTCTAAGTTTGCGTTATGATTCCGATCAAATGGACGTTTGATTTTCCTTCATACGGTTTTTGACTGCCGGAGTTGGGCTTTAGATGTTTTTTTCTGCTGTTATGCCAGCAATGAAATTCAATTTCGGAAAGCAGAAACCGTTTGTCTGTACCTTCGCTACTTGATGCTGGTCGGATGTTTTTTAGGGGTTAACGTATTTTGTTTTCAAAATAATAGCTTCACTTTTTTACCTATAATTGACTGACTGGGGCGTGATAAGCGGTATTGATATCTCTCAAGTTTAACTTTGAATTAGTTTTATTGTTAAAGAAAAGTTAAACACGGCAAATATATTTTGTAGTTGACAATTTCTAAAAAATACTCTTTACTGATGAGAAAAGAACACACAAATGGTAAAATACTTTACATGAAAATCCATATTCAAACTGCCAAGAGGCAACTGTTATCCTGGAATATTTAGCACACTTAACATTACGCCTTAAGGTATGCTATTGGGTAGCACGCACAGGTTTTTACGTCCTTTATAATTTTCATTTTTCATTATTACATTCGCTTTCAAATTAAATCAAATTGCTAGTAAAACACTCATAAAGTAGAGTAAAATGCTCATGCGATATGTGGTTCTCTAACTTTACTATACACTTTTCGCCGCATTCCTTTTGGTGGCAGTCCTAACCAATGTACCTACAAAGGACTTTGTTGGACAGGCCTTGTATTGTATTGCCACTGTACTGCCTGCAGTACATCTGCATCTCGTACTTAACAGAATTCAATGTATAAACTATTCTAAGAGCCATCAACAATGAAATTAAGACATGCAAAATCTCTGTAATTCACTAATTGTAACTAAAGATGTATGCAAATGTTTCCGTATACCTTAGCTAAACAATAAAACCAAACTTGTAGATCAACAATATCTATGTCTTAATGTTTGTTTGTTAACTTTAAAAACTTTTAAATTCAATCCATATCTACTTTATTACATAACCTCAGTAACCTCAATAAGTACAAGCAAAACACAAGCAAAAGACCGCCATAAATTAATACTTTAAATAAGAAACTGTTTAATACACTGTTTAACTGAGAACAAATTCAATATTTTTAACGATAAAATTATATCAATCTATCTTAGATTGATATGGTTTAACCATTTAAATGGTTCATATTCTCATTAAGAGTTGTATTCTCATTAAGAGTCCTGTTCCTTGGACCTTTAAATTGTCCTTGTCGTTAGCATTATTGAGTTTTAAGCTAAAATAAAATAAAATAAAATTTTTATGTTAAATTATTAGGTCAGAAACTAACAAATCAGAATTGAAATACAAAATTATTCAGACAAAAACAATTATATAAGTTGAAGCATGCTTTCTACCATGCAATGCGCTTTTGTCTTAACAATAAATTTATTTATTATAATTACATGCCGTATTGTCAAGATGACTTTCGAGTGGGTGTTAACATGTGTGTTTGGTAGGCATTTCCAGCTACTATTATATCTTATCCCGGACATACTCGTCTGTTGTCTTAACAATTCCACAGTCAAATTGCTTAAATTCTTCACTAAAGTACGCGTCCGATTAACCATGATCAATTGAATACTTTGCATTCCCAGTGGCACTTTGCCCACCAAAAGACGGTGACCGAGTCCGAGAATAAATCAATAGGCAATACAAAATCAATCCCCCTGCATCCGGCTACGTAACATTACGCTCACTCCGATCCGACACCCACTTACTCATGAATTCCGGAAAGGTAAGGCGTACGAACGAATCCATGTCATACCCTCAGGAGTTAACCTTAATTCGATTGCCCGCTAACGGTTCCCGGTCTGGTCCGGCTTCTCCGGGTTAGTCTCCCCCGAGACAGTCACCGGACCAGAAGGTCCCTGGGGCCGGAAAGATCATTAATCTTTCCGGCTAAGCTACGTCAGGGCAGCAGTAGCAGTAGCAGCAGCAGCAACATCTTTCCATCGGTTTGCTGGCCAGCGCTGGACAAGAACGTGGACGTATTTGCCTCTATTTGCAAACCGGAGAGGAAACCGTTTGCTCGTACCACCTGCTCAGTAGATAGTCATTTTCATCAACTAATTGATGGATGGTGCCGAACGGATGGTTCCGATCTAGCTGAGTGGGGTGCAACAAACTGACCATATCCTTCATCAAAAACCTACCCAGAAACGGTCCGTTTTTCACAGATGCTTTATGGTTAGTGCCGCTTTATTCCACAAATCACCAGTCCATACCACAGATCATTTCTTAAAAGCCATACTGAGGTTTACTCCCGCGCAGAAAATTGGGCGAAGAAAGTAAGACAGAGAAAATGGACGAAAAAAAAACAGAAAACACACCGTCAGGTAAACGGTTGACTTATTAAATTTGTCACCGAATCCGGTCAACGCCGTTG
This sequence comes from Anopheles maculatus, assembly GCA_002091835.1. Taxonomy (NCBI): domain Eukaryota; kingdom Metazoa; phylum Arthropoda; class Insecta; order Diptera; family Culicidae; genus Anopheles; species Anopheles maculatus. The sequence continues at coordinate 60,330 of KZ063108.1, forward strand.
CACACCGGCGCTAATTGAAGCCGAGGGGCCGATTCCTGCAATCGCTCACGTTGCTCCAGGATCGGTCAGAGTTCGTTAGGGTGAGATTGAGATCGGGATCGATTAATTTTATTTGATGCCTTGGCCCCGGGAAATTGTGTGACACCTGCAGCTCCTCAGCGCTGGTTTCGTATCCTTGGGGCCGTAAAGTGAATTTTGGGACGGGTGATAAGTGAATTTGATGAATGGTTTAGGAATGTGTTGCTACCGTTTGTACGTGTGGCTCACCTTAAAAATGAAATCAGTGGTATCGATTTTGCGGACGGCAGGAATTTAATGTTTGTTTTCTTTGTGTGAAAAATTTAACTTTTTTACCAACGTCCTATTTTGATGGGCAGGACAACTTCTTTTAAATTAAATACATGTTAAATATTTGCGCCATTCAATAACAGATATTACTGTCGAGTGTTTGAAACATTTGCCTATCATAAATAAGGGTTTGCTTTAAGAAGTTCTTCGCCCTCAGCCAAAAATCAAATTAGTAGCTCATCCTTTTTCCCCAACGCGACACAATAGCGAAAATGGCCTTCCGCTGGCATACACCTGCAGCAGTCCCATTATCAGATCATTGCCGTTTGGACTTGTCTGCAATTTTCTTATCAGCATCACCGTCATCACTGTGCTCGTTGTTGTTCGGTACGGTCGCCCCCTTACTGCCATTCGGCACAGGGTGACGGCGTGGCAGAAGAACTCCGAGCGGTATGATGCTTGAATGGAGTTTCTTCTACTACTTGGTGAGGTGTGCAGTAATTTTCCTCCGAGAGATAACAGCCGGCTGTGGCCATTGTTATGGGATTCCAGCTCCGAAAGAGACGTCCGGTTCTGTAGCAATTTAGTTCTCCTGGTTGGTAGTTGGTAGGAATGGTTGAGAGTAGAAAAAATAAAGTTCCCCCTTTCAGCTATAGTGGTTCTGTGTTTGGTAAGGCCTTGAAGTCAAGCAAGTTGATTATTTTGCTTTTCAGTGGCAGGTAGATCCACCGTTGGGGGCTTATATTTGAATGTTTTTTTTTTTGTGATTTTATGCTCCGTTTGCTGGAGTAATCACCAAGGACTAGACTTTGTTATGCAGTTGCTGTTAGCCTGGAATACACAGCCTGGTCATTTTTTTAAATTCAAACAAATATGTAGAATTAGGCTTTGGATAAAGTCCACTTCTTACAGTTTATTTCACTTGAGTTTTATTGTACATTAAGGTATTATATCGTTTGTCTCAACGCTGTTGGTGGACGCTATTATCAGTTTTTTTTCTATAATAATCAGTTTTAGTTACTGATCTGTTAATATTTATCATTAAAATTAGCAAATACATAAATAATAGTTTTTAGCTTAAGAAGCGGTCAAAATATTTCCCTTGTAATTTTCCTTTACCCTATCCTATAGGATGTAATGGCGTATCGTTTTATGTAATCTATTTACTTTTTCTGCAAAGTTTTGTTTCTTTTTTAGCGTGGCTCTTTATTACCTAACCACACCACAGTAATTATCTTCATAATTTCCACCCATTATCCCGGTGTCTGCGCATCAACCCAACCGCTTACTTTTAGCCACTTCAAATACCTTCAACCAACCAACCAACAAACCAACCAAATAAGTCATCACAAATGGGTTTTTCTGGTGCGATGGGATATGAGGTGCATCCCGATGCAATGAAATATGATAAATATCCTCATTTAAGTGTGTGTCTCATTGGGAGCCGTCGGGAAATTGTAAAAGCAACACCGCTTCTGCACCTGGTAAAGGTGCACCGGGCATGCACACCTTAGAGATCTTGGGAGTGTTTGTGGGAATAAAATTCTTCACAATCCACCTAGCGCAATACTTTCATTCGTCTTGTGCCAGGCAGGAAAGAAACATTTCTCTGCTAGTACAGCGCAATTTAATACTTGATAGATATAATTTTACTAAATGAAAATCTTGTTATGAGATACAATTGTACCAACTGGAACACTTTTTGTATGCTTCAAGAAATTTTGAGCAAACTAGAAAAGTTTTCCTGCTCATTCGAAACCGCTCGCATCAGTAAAATGAAGTCTTCCGAGCCCCAGACTACAGCGCCGCTCATTTGAAACGCGAGCATCAGGTGGCCAAAACAGAAACATTTATACACTTTCTCAAAGCTGGATATCAATTTCTCCTGCTTTCTTTCCGGAACAGCGAAAAACCGTTTCTTTGCACATTGGCCTCTGGACCGCTGTGGTAGCATACGAGATAGTCTAGTAGAGAGAGGGTGGGACGCAGACGAGGGAGAGGTTCATGAAGCTGAGGGAGCAAATTTCGTGGCCATCCCTACGTCTCGGCAAACGGGCAACTGGTGTGTTTGTGTGTATAACTGGTAACGCTACCGACGGGCCCAACGATCGTCCCACAGGGAATTGACATTTTCCCATCGTCTTAAAGCGAAACCCGCGGTAGGTGTTGCTGGCCGGAAGAAATGCTCGCGCACCGTTAAAACTCTGTATTTGAGGAAAATAATAAAAATAATGTAATATGTTGTCGTTATTAATTTTACATTCTTTCGGGTGCGGACCGTATCGACCGACCGTGTACAACGGTGCCTGTGGAATTGTGCGGCGTATGGATAAGCGTGCCCTTGCTGAAGCGAAAGAGATATCATTTTTTATTGTAATTCTTTAGCGATTAAGTTTTTTTTCTCCTCCCCAGCTTCCCACGGGAAGTGGGCACGTTCCGCGGTTTTCCCATGATCGTGTGTATTTTAGGTTCTCTTCCGGTACAGTCGCACATTGACAGCAGCGAGTTTCGGATGGCCGTACCAACAGTTTAGTAGAGGAGTTTGTAAATCACGGTTGTAAAAGTTGAAAGCCCAGTACACAAGATGGTAGTGTGAGAGGGCAGTAGCACGAGAGGAGGAGGTAATGGGGATGGAGTAAATTAAATTAGATTTACTTCCACTTTCACTGCTGCGGCTACGGCACAATGATTGGCTGAAATGGACGATCGTTTGAATAACCTTGCGCTTAAAAATGGCCCCAGAGAGTTCGTTATTCTGTGTGGCGTCGTGCTGCTGCGTTTCTTTTTCCCACTTTGTTTGCACCTCTACAAGAGGAGAATCACAGTTGTTATCATGCTGACTGACCGGGCTCTTACGAACGCGAGTTCTGAAACGATAGAATAGAACGCGCAGGACTCGAAGAGCCGGGAAAAGTGAAAACAACATTTAATTATAAGATTACCGTAATACGCCAATAGCGCGACACGTTTACGTGTTCGCGTGAAGTACGTTGTGCCAGTGGGAAAGCGTGTGCTTCGAAGGGAAATATGTTTTCCTTGCTGTATTTTTTTGTTTTTTTTTGCATTCTCACTGGCAACGAGAGAACCAGATTTGCCCGTGTTCTTTGTAGTGGGATGAATTTTTCGGCATGTCTGAGAAGAATTCTCCAGTCGCATGAAAACGTGAGTTGCACTGCACCGCAGGTGAACGATCCGGCTGCACGTCCCGAACGTCCAATGTATACTCGTTGGCGGTTGGTGTGATGGGTGAAATTGATAGAAATAAGGTGCATTTTCTGTGCTTTGCTGCTTGAGCAGGATTTACGAAGATCTTTGAATTATTAGACTGTCGGGAGACATTGCGTCTGATATTGGTTCTGTTTACAGTGCGACAAAGTGCGATGGACTTGAGTGCATAGATGCATTAGCAAACGGGTTTGTCGATGGTGATGATGATGATGATGTTATTCAGAATATAATTTGAAATTCTGGGACGCTTGTCTACAAGACAAAAAACCCATGCTACCTTTTATGATTGAATTTTACCGTTGAAATTTAGTCTCATTGTCAGATTTTATTCCATTCAAGTTATCTTTGCTTACAGAATACATCAAATACTCCAGAAATCCTTTAGTTTCTTGTTGGTCTTTTACGTAATATTGAAGTCAGCAAATCTCAAAACTGTTCAGTGGATGTGACGCAGTGTTCTGAAACAATCTTCGTTAGAGAATTCTTTAGTACCAGAAAAATATTCCAATATATTTTGTTTAATAAACGTACAAATATAGTATCGAGGATATTTTAAATAACTACAATATGGCGACAGAGAACACATTTTTTCAAGTAAATAGCTAGCATTCATTATGATAAAATTACATATTGAAATATTGTTCAATGGTTAAAACTGAGTTTCTCACGAAATGGCTTGATCGATAAGACTAATTTTATTACACCAGAAATGCTTACACAAACAGAGTTATCCTATCACTATTACTAATACTGCTTAGTTCTTGTTAAGCGACGTTCTCGGAGTCCAAAAACAAAATCTATTAATTACAACATCAGCAGAGATGCAATTAATTCAATGGTGCAGATCTATGTAATTATAAAACAATTAAAAAGATAAGAATTCACAAACGAATTATCTCTCGAATCTTTCACAATGAAATCACCATATTTGCTTTGGTTTCTTACTTCTTCTTCTTCTTGTTTTTCCTTGGCACTACAACCTCGTGAAGTCTTGGCCTGCCAGCTATTGCTAGCTTTCTGTGACTAAGTTTTACCCGTAGCTGGATAGTCAGTCCTGCGTTACATCACTAGATAATGTCGACCTTGCAATGATTACTAGAATTACTTATACTTACAGGCAACTAGTGTTTTCTTGTCTATTTCAGTGTTTGCTAATTCTTAAGACATAAAGAAGCTAGGTTGTACAGGACGCAGAGTCCTTCTAGCAGCAGTTGTCATTTATCGGTTGTCAATCAAGAGTAGCTAATAAATTTGTAACATTGGAAACAAGAATGGACATCATTCGAATACAGACCATGGACATGTTTACCTAATGATCAAATGTGTGAAATGTCTTCTCAATGATGAGACACGACAGACTTTGCAGGCAATCCGCGTTATAGTCTTTAGTTTGCATTATAGACTTTTTTTTCCTTGTATTGTAACTTTGTGCCCTTATATTCTTGCAAACTGGAAGAAATGCATGCTTGATGCGGAATCCTTCAAAACAGCGTGATCTCAGATATCTGAATGACATTGTAGTCGTTAGGTTTCGTTAACGCTACACTTTATAACTTTACGTGTGTCCTAGCTCAGGTGCGAGCAAGAAGTTTTTCGCTCTTAGATAGATCGGCGCATCCGATCTCCTAATTAGATCGGCGTATCCGATCTTTCCTAACGATCGACGCGTCCGATCGTGCCCTAGATAGATCGGCGCATCCGATCTTATCTCCTAGTAGATCGGCGCATCCGATCTTCTCTCTTACTACATCGGTGTAACCGATCCTTTCTTGCGGTAGTGGTGGTGCTTGATTTGCCGATGAGTGTTGAGTGGCGCTTCTGTGACTGACCATTAGATTTTTTTTTTTATTTGTACAAATAAATACAAATAAAAATAAAAACATTTCTTTCTTAAAAAATCGTAGGTTAGTATCGAGGTGGCCACAAATACAAATTTAAGACACAGTAATGGTTGGCCAAGGCTATGGCTATGGCTAGGGGATGCTCACAAACCTACTGGGTTCCTATGTATAGTTTCTTCTTCCTGCAATTAACTGTCGCCTGACCGTATCACACAACAAAAGACGCATTTCGATTAACATTACTGGACAAGATTACAATCTTATTGAGATAAACTGAACCCTTCAAATTACATTTTAATCCTTTAACGGCGTTTAAGTCCCAACATTCCTCTTTAAGGCATGGTGTGTAATAACCTATCATTACCATTAAATTTGGTCTTATTTTACCATCCAAACAATACCCACTGACCCCTGTTCATCACCCACCCCAAACAATACAAATCTTCTCCGAAAATTACCAAACAAAAAGCCATGAATGAAATTACGATTGCCCAACGCGAAACAAAACAAAGCTATACACAACGGGCCCATTTGCGAGAACCCCAAAGGATGTACACAGACGTAATTGAAATTAAGCGTAACGGCGTGTTAAACTTGCCTTTTGAAATCCTAAAATAACACCTTTTTCAAATTGCTCCTTAGCGCGACCTTAAGCTACGAGCGAGTTTGAAGCCCTCCACCGCGTTAAAGGGGTTGCATAAAAGAAAAGGATTCACAGGATTCCGGCTATTCACGCCTGTCCATTTGCTTTTCCCTTGCAGGAGCAGCATCTTTTCACTCATGAAAGGTTTGCTTTAATTTTGTGGTGTTTTTCATGCTACCTCTTATTGCCACGGTGTGGAAATTATCATTTTTGTCTGTGTCTTATCTTGCCGGGTGTGTGTTTTTTCTTTCTTCTTGGTTTATGAAATACTCGCTAAGACGGTGGATGCTCTGTTTGGTAGTTATTTGCGGGTAAGGTTTCGTGTATCGCTTCTTCGGAAACACCCTACAGCGCGAAAGAAAGTCCTTCTGGGACATGTGAAAGACTATCCGAACTTCCCTCAAAACGGATGAACTTTTTGGGCCGAATCGAAACGGCCAAAGATACGATTACGATCTGATTTTTATTCAATTTGCTCCGTGTTGCTTTGGGAACGGTCTGAGGCTGATATTACCGCTGGCGCATGTAAGGACTGCGACCATCGCACCGAACTGAACATGGCAGGATCATAATGTTCATAGTTCTTCCGTTCGTACGTTCGTCCCCGATTCGGCCAAACCATTCCGTTGGCACGAGAAAAAAAAAACCCTCAGCTTGTCCATATGTCGAAACCAAAGAAGCGCAGGACGGTGTACAAAAATTTGTGACCAGGATTACAATTGGCCGAGATTTGCTTTCCTCATTTGCCGTTTGGGTTGTAATTTTGGCACTACTTGAGCCTCGTATGGGGCGCTATCGTCATTTTTTCGTGTGTCCTGCCTTGCGATTTCCAAGTATAAGACTACAACCAGTACAATCGGGAGAGGCTTCGATTTGCCATTATCATATCATAGTTATCCTTGTTATTATACCACATTATCATCTTGTTACTCGGCACTCCGTTCCGTGTGCCGTATCAACCAGACCGGAAGGGAAAATTACCTGGATTTGACTGTTTTTCCATTTGCTGCAGCCGGCAAACAAGATACGGCCAACCCTTTTGCCAACACACCACAACAACTCGTTGGCGAAGAATCGTCTCCCGACCGTATGGTATGTGGGGTACGTTCGATTGGGAAGGATTCGTTATCGGTTTTCAATTTATGTTAATAATAGATCTTTTTATGACCATCGGCTTGGTTTTGTCGTTCGGCGGATGGGTGCTGATCAGAGTCTAGTGGGTTACTTATTTTTATATGCTTGATTCGTTCGGAATGGTACAGTTTAACCACTTTCCCATACTGACTGAAGTATTTGGGACGTTTGTTTTGTTTGTCATACTTTAAGAGTTTATGTGTTTGTATAAAGCTGTACGCTGTTATTACAACTTCATTTACTACATTTGCTTCAGTTTTATAGCTTTGTAGCAAAATTTTCTTTTTGTTTACAATATATTTTTTAAATCTCTTTAATGCATCTGTTTTACACAATCCTCCTAAACAAGTTGCAAAGGTTTTTAAATAAGATGAAATATTATAATAGAACAATATAAATAAGACATGACATTCCTTAATTTTAATTATCTAATAGGAAATAAAATAAAGATGTATAGTATGAATGGAAAACAACATAAAAATAGAAAAACACAACATTCAATACAAAAAAGTTTTCAATTCATTGTTCAAATTTGATTTTTTTATATTTTATGCTGATCTTATTTCAAAATAAATATTTTTATAGACCGTGAACAATTTTAATACAAATAGTTAGAAAAAGAAACATTCAGACAATTTATTTTAAGCAAATATGAAAATGTGTTAAATGGTATCGATGATTATTTAATTTAATCAAGCAAAGACTAACAAATAGGGAACGATATACCTCATTAAAAAGATCCTTCTTCCACAATTAGGATAACAACCAATTACCTGGGCACCGGTTTTCCCACAAGTGCCCCATACAGTTGCCATTGAATGCTGCTTAATTTTCCGGCCCTTATCATGCACCACAACGTTCCCTCCTGCTCACAGTGGATTGATTTTCGCCAATAATCTCCAGGCGACACAGTCAATACACCATTGCAAATGAAGGGTGAGTTTAGTTTATTATTATTGCTTTCCCACCACCAACCAACCAATTGTTGGCAACACTCTATTCAACACTGTTCCAACGCTCCGACTGGTAGAGTGGATGCAGCTTCGCTTGCAAAAAGGTTCATTTTTCCTGCTTGACAAATGAGCCGCTGCACTCGATGAAGTTCCGGCACCAGCGCACAACTTTGTGTTTTGCATCTGCAGTGCTGCCGTAGGCTAAAGACGGCGGATTGACTCATTTTAGCCAACGGCGCCGCGGTATTTATTTGAAGCGCAACCGAACTTCGCACCAAATCGGCCAAGTGATTATTCGCCATTTTCGGACGTCCGTTTTCCACCCTTATTAACTGTGAGTACGATTTTTCAATAATCCCACTAATGGAACAATGATTGATGGTGATTGTGTCTGCGGGTCTTGGGTCACGCGGGCGGGCGAACTCAACTTGCGACGGCGACTAAATCGTTGTTACGGCACACCATTTGCTACCAGCGCGTAAGGCACAGTGAAGAATAAAAAAGCCACAGCCAACAATCCTCTTGAGATGGTAGTCTGGCAGGAGGTGACTGGATAGAAGAGGCGCAAGCGGTACAAAATGGAATGATAAATATTCGCCGTTAGTCAATTATCAATCTTACAGGCTTCCAAAACGTTCCCTGCGAGCGAAAAGCTGCTGGTCCTGCTTTTCCAAGCAAAAGGAACACTTTTTTTTTGTGTAGTTGGATTGTTGTTTGTAAGACAAGAATGTGAGATAGCGCTATGTAGAATAATATTCAAAGCAGACTCCTACGTTCTTTGACCAATCCGATTGCTCGAGGAGCGTTGGTATCCCAGCCAACTGGTAGTGTTTCTGCAAACACTTGCGTAGGCTTACCAGTGATCGATCCGCTTTGAAATCTTTTTACGGTGACATCGTTGATCGTTGCTCTAGTAAACATATAAAATATTACTCCCTGCCATGTAAACAAGCCGCGATGGGTGCGGGAAAACCCCACCGGGAGACAAATGTTTACCGTATTGTGTTTAACAAACGAACCACAATAACAACAGCAAGAAAGTCATCAAGGGAGAAAAATTTTCACGTTGAATTGCTTTGTTTTTCCTTTGCTTCGGGATTGTCTCGGCGAGGGTGCGCTATTCCACTGGCACAAACAAGTAAATGTGCTACAGATGCACCGAATGGTAAGTGATAGTATTCAAAGTCATGTTCCATCGTACGCAGACTTTTCTGGTGTGCTTATTGGAAACAATTGTGCGAACAAATGAGAGTAAAATTCATCGTATTGATTTTGTTTTATTAAACCGCCTAAGTAAATCAACGTATATCAAAGTCGAATTGTTGTGAGTAGCTTTTTGATGTGTTTTATTTTCCCAAAGCAGAAGATTTATTGTGTAAGTTTTTTTTTATGTTTTTGAGATAGAAATACTTCTTCTTCTTCTTTCTTGGCCTAACGACCTCTTAAGGTCATGCCTGCCATTTCTGGCTTACTAGACTAATTGATACCGCATAGTTGGTTAAACAATCCTCACTATGGGGGAACGGCCCAGATGAGACTTGAACCTCGGTCCTGCCGTGTGAAGACCGGCGCCGCTGTCGCATCACCACCGGGCCGCCCCTAGAAAATACTTATCCGAGATAGAAATACTTATCCATTAAATTTTGCATAATGTCATTTGTGTATGGGAATCTAGAATGGAAGATGTATTCGTACTATGAAGGGTTTTCTTTTGGAAGATTGTAGATGGTGAGCCACATACTCACGAACATATAATTTCTTCGAATATTACAACATATTTTTAGTTCTACACAATGTCGCAAATTTTTTGGATTACAAAACAGTGTTTTTCTTGGCTTTACTACTCGCTGCAACATTAGAAGGACTTACTAAGCTTATACCATGTTGTTGGTGCTATCATGTCTTGACCACGTACGACCGGGAACAGTGTTGTCTTCACATAAAATTCACCAGAATTGATAATCAAATTTGATTCTTTATCCATGTGAATATCGCCGACAAGATGACTAATACTGACCACATCAGTTACTTACTTACATTCTTACTTACTTTTCAGGCGCTACAACCGCTTCGCGGTCTTGGCCTGCTGCAACAATCCTGGATACCGCTCACGGTCTAGCGCCGTCGTCTGCCAATCCATTATCCCGGCCGTTCTGGCGGACGCATCAACGCCATCACTCCATCTCAGTTTGGGCCTATCACGCCTCCTCTGTCCATGTGGGCGGCCTAAAAGGACTTTACGGTCTGGGTCGTCAGGTGCCATTCTCATGACATGACCAGCCCACCGGAGCCTGGAGAACCTAATTCGCTGCACGATAGTGGTGATCTCACTACAGCTCATAGAGCTCGTCATTGTAGCGGCTCCTACATTGTCCTTCCACACATACGGGGCCAAAAATCCTTCCTCGCGCACGCGGCTAAGAGGGTTTCGTCAGTTTTGGACAGAGTCCATGTCTCAGAGGCGTATGTGAGTACTGGGACTATAAAGGTTTTGTACAGTCCCAGTTTCGTCCGTCAATACAGGTATTTTGAGTGGAGAAGTTTCCTCAGGCTGTAGTATGACCGGTTGGCAGCCAGCACCCTTACGCGCAACTCAACGTCTATGTTGTTGTCGGTGCTGACTTTTGACCCAAGATAGTAGAAGTTTTGGACGACTTCGAAGGTGCGATCACCTATCTGTACATCACCCCTGCGTAAATCAGTGTTTGTTAGCAGGGCCGCTGGTGGTGCCACCATCATGTTGGTTTTTGCCTCATTTATCTCCAACCCGAGGTTCAGTGCCGCATGCTCGATCCTTTGGTAAGCTTCTGCTACATAGGAGAGCCTCAAACCAATGATGTCTATGTCATCAGCGTTTGCCAAGATCTGATGTGACTTATAGAAGATGGTCCCCGAAGTTTCCACCTCCGAGTCTCGGATGGCCCTCTCTAGCGCCAGATTGAATAGGAGGCAAGCAAGCCCGTCTCCTTGACGCAGACCCTTGGTGGTAGCAAAGGGCCCTGAGAGTTTTTTTGCGGGGGTCTAGAATCGTTGGGTACGGGTCTCGAGAAATTGCTTAAGCTTTCCGTAGTCCGTTGTTTACTTAAGGCAGGGTGACTCGCCCTGCGCTCAAGCCCCCAGTACCTCTGGAGGGCCTCGTGGTGGTTTGGTTTTTCGTCTGGTAACCCACCCGACGTTCAGATAGTCCGGTTACCCAGTCTGCCCACCCCCCTCCTGTTCAGCCGTGCTCCACCATCCGCCCAAGGGGTTGGGACTGGCCCGTTTACCCAAGCTTGGATATACGGTGGAGCAGGTTACCACTCTGCACGTGACGGAATAGGAGTTGGGTAGGAGAGCCTATGTGTCCCTTTACAAGGCCTCGGATCATACCCCGTTAGCAGAGGAAGTATCCACATCAGTATCCAACAGAATTTGTAGATCCTCTATTCTAGTATTTTTTACAAATATTGAACAAGACGGAGTAGCAATGGATCGTCAAGGCCCAGACACTTGTTTCATACCAAGTCTTACTTGGTGTTAAGGATGCATATGCAAATTTTTTTAAATCAACTCGAGAACTTTGGACAAATGATTAATATTCAATATCCAGTTCTCAAGAGCTGTATCAAAGTTTGATTGTTCTTAGTACTCAAATTGAAAACAATACATTATACTGTTTATAAATATTTTTTTTAAATACTGTAACAATAAATTAATTTGTAGTGATGGCATTGTTCACATTATTTATGCGTATTTTATTGCAAAATACTTTTGAATAAAATGTCAACAGCAAAAAGTAAGTAAAACAATGCTCTATCTCTCGCTCTCTCTTTGCTTAGGCAGGTACACTGTTTTTGTTCATCTCATACGCTCCTGCCTTGACATGGGCGGCAGAAGAAAAATTAACGATCACAAAGAATCCTTCCCCCGGATAGAGTCAACCCTGCCAACAAGGACACGAGACCACGATGATGGACAGCAATGAAGCACAGGCACCACACGAGTGGGCGGGAAGGAGATATCGTTAATGAAAGAGTTGTTTTTAGAAGTGGACGAAGCCGTTGTCTCCTGTTGCTTCAACAACAACAATCCCTACACAACAGCCTCGAAGCCTGTCGTTTCATTTCGTCCTTGCCAGAGTTGATTGTCATCCATCCAAACCTTCACCCAAGCTTCCACTGCCCGGTGGTACTGCCCGGTTGTACTTCGAGCGAAATAGGAGTAAAAAGATAGATTCTCAGCTCTGCTTTTATCATATTCGGACGCTGCCCTATCCCTCCACCAACAACTAAATGTGCCGCCGGAAATGCGTTCGCTTTCGTGTAGTGAATGTGAGTGAATATTTGTACGCCCATTCCTCTAGTGCCACGTTCTTCAATGCCCAAGGCGCATTGTTTTTCTTTCTTTTTTTTCTATTTCGGTGTAGTCCGTTGTTTAGCATTACTGTATCGCTTAATAGCGCCACAGTGACAGTTTTTTGAGTGATTAAATGCTCCAAGTGAGGGAAACACGGAGTCCCTTTTTTTTGTTTCTCTCACTCCTCGCTCAGTTCAACGTTGGAACTACCGGTAGAGTTGCAGTTGATGAGTCGTTGATGGCCGGAAGGATAGTTAACAGAATAGAGCAGGGACCGACATCTGGGAAGAAAAGGACTACACAGATGAAGCTGTTGCAACTGAAGAGAAAGAAGAAAAAGTTTGGCGAGTACTAGAACATGTTGTAATGTAGAGTAACTTACAAGGCTTGGAGATTTTTAAAAGTAGCCTCTTCGGGACAAACTTTTTCTTGCGCGAATCCATACACGCTGACAGAGCCCGTCTGACCATGAGACGGAGCGTTCCTCATCCTTTATGCTCACTCGCTCACTCGCTCACAACAAAAACAAAAACCTTTCATCGCCGGGCAACGGTCGAAAGTTTTTCACTACCACTCCGGACGGATCAGTTTTCATTGTGCGCCCGCTTTGTTGCGATTATGCAAGGATGCGCACCACCTTCCGGAAGTTATGCTTTTAAGATGATTGATATAAAAACACGCTCATTGTGCGGTGTGCTGGCCAGTACCGCCACCACTATAAGGCTTCACCGTGTGCCACAATAAAAGAAAATGAAATCTTGTTCACAGATATCAAAAGCTCGTCACATTTTAACCGGTGCGCCCACCGGTACGTTTCGGTTGTTCTATTATTTTCGGCCCAACCTAGCTGGCGGAAAGATGAAATCATTGTGTTTTCCCTAC
>KZ063109.1:0-47832 GCA_002091835.1 Anopheles maculatus
TTCTACAAGGCAAAGAACTGTATGTTCTTCTACAATATTCTACGAAGAGAAAGCAAGGCATTTAGACCGGTTGTGCAGCTGGCTTATGATTGATGATTTTACATGTCCAATAATAAAGTAAAGTACACACAAGCATCCTAAATACACACACCATGCTTGAATGCAAAAGGATACAACTACGTAGCGTTTATCTTTCTGATGCTTTCCAAGCACAACACATACAGAAAAAAGTTGCTGCTTTCTACAAGGCAAAGAACTGTATGTTCTTCTACAATATTCTACGAAGAGAAAGCAAGGCATTTCAAGCGATGAATAATGCTGTCGGCTTTATTCAACTTATGACTTATTTTCGTCCCAGACCCCCTAAATCTATGCACATCCTCCGTTCGAATTTTTCCTACTACTGTATCTGTCGTTTTATAAAACTTATGTACAAAACAAATAAATATTTCAGTATCAACAGAACATTTTGTTTCTCGCTATTCATAGAATAAGCTTCATTTGTGCCTTTTCTCGTTAGTGCTGGACGGGTCCATTCTAAGTTCCACGAGGAAAGCTTTATCCTTTCGATCTCTGGGGGCCATCTTCTAATAGCCAATCTAGACCCTGGCATACGCTAATGACAGACATCAACTCAATATTGAGGCCTTCTTATGTAGCAAAAGTTTATCATAAGATCGAGCGAGCGGTACACCATATTGGGATGGAGATTGACGAGGCAAACATCAAATACTGACCTACGTAGAGTTGAAGAGGGACGGATTTTCTCCCGTTTTTAGTCAAAAGATAGTCACCGATGGTGAGATACACGAAGGTGTTGGCTGCCAACCGGTCCCAACCTGTCATGTCGGACGACGGCGATACCTTACGAGCTTAAAATTCTAGAAAGAGATACTTGGAAGCATTTTGACACTGTTTCTGGTGCTGCGAAATGACCTCAACAGGCACGCCTGGATTCGGATCTCTTTTACTCATTCCGCAAAGTTTTTTTTAACTACGAACATGAACAGAGCGAGCATGGTAGGTCCAACGTAAGTTATTGAGACTTTGATCCGGTGCGCAGGAGAGGTTGTAGGTCGTAGAAAGCCAAAACTGCAGGCAGACCCCGAAACTCCTTGAGGTTGTAGTGCCAAAGAAGAAGAAGAAGACTTCGACACGTCCGCCAGATAATCCGAAATACTGTATTGGCCGTGCACATGGAAGGTGGTGACATGGTAAGCCCAAATTGGATGCTTTCGGTTGAAAGTACACGATATATTAGATTGGTCATAGCAAACCGTGAACGTGAGTGCATTAACTCCCAACAGTATCGAGTATCTCTGTTCGCTTCAGAGAACAGCTGCAGCAGGCCAAGACCGTGAATTTGTAATTATTTTCCAAACACATTTTATTTACTAGAGTAACAGCACAACTCAACAAAATAAAATTTAACATTGTAACGCGACCACCATTTAGAAAACGATTCTTGTATGAGATTGTCTTTTTGGTATTGATTTTTTTTCTGTCTCTTCCAACAGCTACAGTTCATCACATGTGAATCCTCATTGCAATGCAGTGAAAGTAATGCTCACACTAACTGGCACGTTTCGTCGTAATTCCTTAACCGCACCGTGTCCATCACTTGCTCAAATTTCGTCAGCGAACAAGGACTTTCACAGTTCGGTATTTCGATCTCCTTCGGGTACTTGTCGTCGCTGTTGAAGAAGTACACCAACTTTACCTCAAAATCATCATCAAAGGTAATGCTGTGGTGCAGCTCGAACGCGATCGTTGCGGAAAAGTCCGGTTTCCCAGTGGTCTGTTCGATTACATTCAGCGCCCGCATAAAGTTTACCAGCGTGACGTCGTGCCCGGAGTAGATGAATATGTTACGCTCCGGTATCAGTATACCGGAGCGTCGCCGGATCGCATTATCAAGCAGTTCGGCCACGATCGCACCGCCCTTAATTTTTTTCATCAACGGTAGCTCGGTTATCAGCGCCAGGCTACGCTCGGCAATGGGAAGCATCTTCTGCGGGAAAATGCCTTCCGTCCAGTCGGGTAGCTCCAGCCCAGCCGACTTCTCGATCTCGAGCGTGTTGTACAGCAGTTCCACATCGAGAATGGTGCTGATGTTTTGGCCCGTACCTTGGCTTAATGTGCGAAACAGTGCCGCATTCTTTTCGTACAGCTCCCGTACATCTTTGGGAGGGTACGCTAGCAGGCGTTGCTTCGATTGGTCGTACCGCGGGCAGGGTTGCTTCTGGGCAAGGATCTGTAATGCGAAGAGTAAAGTTCATTAGTACAGTAGCTTTTGAACGGCACACTGTGCCAACAGACACGTACCGTGTCTCGATCGCGTGGTAACACATTGACAGCTGCCGGTTGCCATGGTATCGGCAAGGGATTGGTGTTTTCTAGCGGTGGAAGAAATCCAGCTATAAAGCTCTGCGCGCTCATTATGCATCGTTCTGCGTAGCTGCTCACTATGGTCATGTGTTCCTTGGAGTATAAACCGTTCGGGGGAAGCAGACGATAATACCGTGGTCGAAGCAGCTTTCCCAGCTGATACATCTGCTGAGATCCTTTCTGTGAATTTTGAAGACGAAAGCGTAATTAGAACGACTTTGGCAGTTACGAAAGGCGTCGTCGCCTCAGTACCTCAGATAGAGCGCCTAAACCACCCGTCCAGTGATGATTTCTGTGTGGATCGTTCGGGTAGAATTCGGTGGGTGAACGATCACCGTGACGAAAAATGATGCTCACCATGCGAAGCGTCCGTAGCCCCGACTCATCCGTACTGTCACCAAAGGCCAGATAGGCCAACATTACGGTTAGGCAGGCACCACCTAGCACCACAACCGACACCGTAAGGCCACGCTTGCCAGGCTGCATACAATCGGAACCCATTCTGATGTTGTGTGTTCCCCCGGGTCTGCTGTTGGAATAGTGGTGAGTGGTGGCTATACAGAATGTTCTATTATTATCGCTTAAACAGTGTACATTAATCTTTACATAATGTGATCACGAGTGGAGTTGCAAGCGATGCGTTTACCCTGCACAGTGTTGCTATGGAATTGCGTGTTTAACTTCATCTCATACCTGCTATATGGAAGCTCCGCTTCGGGAACTGCACCACAAAACGATAATTCACCTTACAAAGTAGTTTATCAGGGCCGTCCCGCAAAGCAACAACGACGACGGCGAAGAGAAGAAAAAATCTGATGTGTACATAAACAAACCACCAGATGCGACACAATGACAGCATGAAGAAACCGCACCAACATCAACGCAAAGCAATGTTGCACAATCGATGCTCGGCGCGCACTGCGTCGAATACGATCTATGGACACGATCATCGATCATTCGTGTACTGAACGGTCAGAGCACATTACGTTAGTGCTGTCTATACTACCGGAGAAACAAAAAAAGGAAAAGACGCAAAGTGTGTTTGTGATGAAAATCTGCAAAAAAAGACTAAATGGAACTCAATATCAAAAGATGCGTTTGCCGGGGAACTCAGCTAGAATGCAGAGCATTAGTTAGACGGCATCGTTCTCGATTTAAAATATTTCTATTACCTTGGCCCGATCGTTACATCAAAAAATAATCCACACGCATATTGTTCAGGGGAATCGTACGTACGTATAGACTCTGGAAACCTTTGCGATCCAGAAAATTCCGGTAACACACGAAATGCACCATGTATGTACACTGATGCGTTCCGGTGTGTCCTCACCGGCTCGGGACTTAGACTATAATGGCGCCAATGTACTGGCTAATAATAATATAATATAATGGCTTGTTTTCTACTAGGTTTTTGGTAATCACTTAGCCCTGAACGGAGGTCGAAATATGTAACACATTTCCGTGTTTCTCCTGAGGGATGTACATATTATAAAATTCGAACATGTTGTTATAACCTGTTGCCAGAATGGCTCGCAATGGATAAAACTAATAGCTAAATTAAATCTTCAATTGCAGTTTTTTTTACTGTTTCGGCCATAGCTGTCCCAGATCAACGGATAGCGACTCTACTCAGAGTCTGATTCTTTACTCAGAGAATCATTTAAACCTGTGTATTTCCATTTGTGACTGGTGTCTGGAGACATACGTAACAGTGGGTTCACGCTGATGGTCACACTCATCCTTCGTCAGCTGTTGCATCTCTTCGACTGCGGCTAAGTTGAGACAATAATCAATTCCACTACCCAGAGACAGATTTCTTCGTTTAAGATACTGATGCAACTGATGGAACCATGTCTTCAAATGTGCGAAAATTCCTATATATTTACTAGTGATCAAAGAGCGTATGCCGTCGAATGTCTTTTGCTCTGCTTGATAAGGCACCAGTAGTTTGTAGCAGCAAGGGTAAACAGCTTACAGTATAGTTCTCCGAAAAGATCTTCGATGACTTTCTTCAGCATCGGTTCATTAGGAATGGTTGATAATAACGTCTAAGCAGCGAGAATGTTCATCCATAATAGAATCAAGCTGGAGGTACTGTTTGGCACTTTCTGTTTTAATTCCTGGTCCTGCAACACATCCTGAAGAAGAAAAACGAAGCGATTAGCTATACTGCGTCTCATGTCCTAATATTCCAAATTCCAAAACTTACCAAGTACGCCGGTTTCTACTGAAAATGTCAAATCAACAGTAAACAACAATAGCCAACTGTTCGAGCTCGGTGCAGGGTTCGTGTCGTGTGAACCGTATCCGTTGAGGTAACGCGTACAAAAAGTAGGGAAATTTAATCAAAATTTCTTTTACAACGCACATAGTTCGAGTATGTGATGTTTATTTGGATCAATCATATTGCGTTTATTCTATTGATAAACGTTTATCTTCACAGTGTTTGTACCGACCGATTCCCAAATGCATCCTACGCTATAAGCAACCCTGCTGCTGCAGCCCTTTGACGAGAGCGGAATATTCAAGCAGTTATTTTTATCCCCCTTTTTCTTCAGCGCCAAAATTCAACACGCTCAACCGCAAACCGTGGATAGTCCGCGTGTGTGGGCGCATGTGCTACATTTATTCGTAAAATCCGACTTTACGTTACTTTAGCTTATCTATAATAAATAACATCTGCGCTTCCTTATGGCGCTAATAGAGGCTGTAATGATACACCAACAAACCATCTCCGCAAGCTAACACAATAATCAACCGGACGAACAAGTTACTAAATACATCTGGTTCCGAATACCCGTCATTCCGTTTGCCCGTCTAGCAACAACCGCCCGCGCTCTTGACCATCCAAATTTTCTTGGTGCTCTTGTTAAGCGTGGGACGAGACCCGAAAATGTTAATTGCACTGCACAGTTTGTACCCGAGCTTGGCGTAAAATGCTTGCTGGTCGATGGTGGAAAGGTAAATTTTCTTCAGCTGCAAATTGTCGAAACAGTGCCTTTCCACCTCCTGCATCAGAAGCCGCCCGATGCCTTGGCCGCGACGTTCCCGTGCTACAACTACACTTTCCACAAACACCGCTTCACGATCTGCCGGGATGGGAGATAGTTTGGCGTGCGCCAGTACGACCGTTTCACTTTTTACGCCCGTCGTCAGTACGAAGCTGGTCGGTAGCGTTTCCTTCGACGACTCCAAACTCCAGAGCCGGGCCGTATACGAACGGGGCCATTCGGCGTTAATCAGCGCAATGCATTGATCCATCAGCTCCCGGTGCTTATGGATTGGAACCACACGGTACGGTTCGGTAGGTACGGTAGGTTGTGGTGGAAGCGTCATGCTTGGCTAACCGGTACCCAGGTACAGTTCGGCTGCTGGAGAAAATCTAAAACAAAGGTCAAAGGTTCACTCTTTGCCAGCGCTGGAAGAATGGCTAACCAAAAGGTTTTACTTACACTCGGTTTCTAGGGAAAGGAAGCAGGATATCCTCACGGTATGCGAACGGCGCTACATCACAGATTCATATGGTGTCTAAAAATAATTGTACGCACCTTCCCGTGTGCCCTGGGTTGCCCGGCAATACCGCGTCGTTGCTGTGGATTAGAGAATCGATGAAATCGTCTAAAATTATTACCCAATATTTCGCCTTTATACACGCCAGTACGGTTACCATGAACACACAGGGCACAGAGTAGGGTTCGGGTTGGTTTTCACTACGCGGAACAATTTTGCTACATTCGATATGCGGTCAAAACTACGGCTACTGAGATGGAAAAAAGAAAAAAACACACGCACACAAAACATTCATAACAAAACAAATGCTGCCGCAGTTATGAAATGTCAGTCATGTTGAGTGTTTCGCATGTTTGCGTACAGGCAGCGGATACGATAAAATTCTTCACAGCAAGCGCAAGAGTTGGAACCACTGAGCGATGCGTTTTAATAAACATTTTATTACCGCATTCAAAAACACAGCTTATAATTTCACATTCATCTAGCGTTGGCTAGATGGGGTCGTACTAAATGGATGTCGCACAAAACAACTGTTTTTTTCTGTATTCTAAACGCGAGAGATCAGAATTACTTGATTGAAATTCATAAAACTAACCATTCTACAGATTTTTACGATATACACTAGAGCACGTGGGATATTTGAATTCTAACGAGGATCTACAGTAGTTCTACATTACAAAACGGAGCCGGACAAATGTTTTTCAAATTCCATTTCAATGGTAGCTCAATTGTCTTTATTGGCCGCTGCGCGAAAGAAGTGCCACAGTTGCATTTAATATCCGTACTTTTCATTCAACGAAGTTCTACCATCACCAGTCTGACCGGACGGTGGTACCCATTCGACATTTTTATCCTCGCTCGCCATCTCAACCGTACGCAACATCAAACAACGAGGAGCTCTTTCTAAACGACCCAAAGAAAACGTTGCGCGGTTACTTTGAACGGGAGGGTCACGAGCTGGAGTACAACGTGGAAGAGCTATCGTCGGGCACGTACCGTTGCAAGGTGGAGCTACCGATTGACGGTGCCGATGGGCACCCGATCGTTGCCGAGGCAACGCATAAGGGCAAGAAGAAGGAGGTGGTCGTCCAGTGTGCTATGGAAGCGTGCCGCATACTAGATCGTCATGGTAAACTGCGACAGGCAAATCATGGTAGGTGGTAGCTAAATGTTCCATTGCATTCACTGCAATACAGGCTCTCATTACCGAATCATCGATTGTGTTTCAGAACCACGACGACGATTCCGGAAGCAATCGGATTCAGACGATGATGACGACTTTCTGGACCGAACTGGAGCAGTCGAGGAACGTCGACAACGGAAGCAGGAAGCCATGAATCCGACAACGCATACGTACGCAGATTTGGTAAGTGAATTTGGGTGTTTCTGTTTTTTTGTCTGTCTTGTTGTACAGAGGAGTAAGAAAGCATATTGTGAAAAAAATATCATTTTTTTTCCCCAGATCCACAAGGAAGCACTCATTCTCGACCGTTTGGAGGCCAATGAATGTAAAATACAATATGCTCGGTTGATAAAGGAGGAAACACACCTGCCGGAGAATGATGCCGATGTCGACAAGTTTTTAGACAATCTAGCTAAAGGCACAAAGGTGGACAAGTTCGAAATTCGACGGCTGCGTATGGAGCAAGTGAAACTGAATGGGGAGCTGAAAAAGATAAAAAAGCTCATCGAAGTAACGAAGCCGATCGATTTGGACAAGATTGGAATGAAGAAGCCAGCTTCGTCCGATACCAAGCGCCAGATGTTGCCACTGTTCGGTAAGCGAACGAAACTCAGCAATACATTCGGCATCCGCGGATCGAGCATAAAAGCGGAAAAGGATGCCGATGTCGAAACGCCACTAGCAGACGGCATCAGTTCGGTAGCTAACGATACACCAACCTCTTCCAAGTCTTCCAAACAAAGGCAGGACGGCAAATCGGCTGGTAGCAACAAAACAATTCGTCGTGTAAAGCAAGAAGAATTAGACGAACCGAGCAGCAGCAGCAGCAGTCACCACAATCTGCGGAAACGATCATCGCCAGTGGGTGCACAGGCTAATGTTGTATCCGAAGCCTCGGGTGCTGGCAAAGAAGACAGCACGGCTGTTGCTGAAAGCAAGAAAAAACGCACCCGTCTTCGAGGTCACAAAGCTCGCGAAAATGTCGATTTTGACGATACGGTTGAGATGGCGAGCGAGGATAAAAATGTCGAATGGGTACCACCGTCCGGTCAGACTGGTGATGGTAGAACTTCGTTGAATGAAAAGTACGGATATTAAATGCAACTGTGGCACTTCTTTCGCGCAGCGGCCAATAAAGACAATTGAGCTACCATTGAAATGGAATTTGAAAAACATTTGTCCGGCTCCGTTTTGTAATGTAGAACTACTGTAGATCCTCGTTAGAATTCAAATATCCCACGTGCTCTAGTGTATATCGTAAAAATCTGTAGAATGGTTAGTTTTATGAATTTCAATCAAGTAATTCTGATCTCTCGCGTTTAGAATACAGAAAAAAACAGTTGTTTTGTGCGACATCCATTTAGTACGACCCCATCTAGCCAACGCTAGATGAATGTGAAATTATAAGCTGTGTTTTTGAATGCGGTAATAAAATGTTTATTAAAACGCATCGCTCAGTGGTTCCAAAATGGCAGCAAGCGGGGTAAAAAGTGAAACTGCACCGATCAAGTGATGAACCGTGCAAACCATCCAATGTTGAGATAATAAACTTTCCGTGAAAACGCTTCCCAGATTGTGTGAGCGCTAGTGCGATCGTGTGATGTACAAATTCCGCTGAAGGAACTGGTAAAAAGAAACTGTGTCGCAGCGAAATGGTGCTACGTTTTCAGCTGTGTATTGTATGCCTTTGAAGAGTTTTAGCATCAGCTTTACAGCAAAACTGTAAAGAAAGCTGTGAAAGGTAAGCTAAGAACTGTTGGCACCAAGTTATTGTAGCTAAATGTGCCATGTGTAGCGTTCCAGAAGTGAAGAATGTCACCGTTTTGTACGCAAGCATCATCTTCGTGTCGTATCATCACCAAAATACCCCACACATCGACGATCATGCACAAAGAGAATCGTCCCCAGTTGTCGCGTTTCGTCGTGCTATGGAATTGGGGGTCTGATAAATGTCAATAGGCGCGTTTCTTGTCGTAAAACGAGCGCCATGAACTCTCCTCTGGCAGAGGCAAGAAACGAACGACGATCATCGTCGTGTGAAATTGGGTGTTATTTTCTCATGCTTTCATGCCGATCGTTCAAAGTGCCTTCCCCACACGTTATTGTGTGTTTTGTTTTTCTCTCGTGATTCCTTACAAACTGTTATTAATTCGCTTTCGATCTATTGTAGCAAATGGTCGTCTTACAGAAGCATCAAACTGATGCGGAAGAAGTTCGAAAAAAAAAATTGTTAATTTTATGAAAAAATTTCATTTCCTTTCTGCTAAACTACACAACGAGTGGCTTCTTGCTACTGGACAAGGTTACGCGCTAGAAAAGTACCGGTGTCTGTACGTGCTTTTGATGCTTTCTTCTAGAGCCGCTGTAGCCTTGTTGAAGGCTTCGTTTGTTCAGTTATTCCCTGTCCCTTCTGTTGAATTCTGTATGTTTAACAATTTGTTTCTTCTAATTTATTAATTTAGGTATAGAAAGCGGACGGATTTCCATTACAAAGTTCCCCAGTCTAGCAGTATATCTTTAATCTTAAAAGATACCTCCAAAAAACCCGTCATCTCGTCAACCTGCACCATGAGCCTAAAAACACGTAGCATCGTGTTTGTAACGTTCTTTACCAGCTGCTTGATCGTTGGACTGCTCGTGGCCAGTCTCACCACCAACAACTGGATACAGGGCAGTGCAAAGCGGCGAAATTTTACCGAATCTAGCGGTCAAATCAATTTCGGTCTGTTCTCTGGCCATCGCCGTTTGAACGTTGGGTTTGGGCTGAGGGATTACAAAATCGATGGTAAGGCCATATAGTTAATGAAGCAACATTTACCCTGTCGCGCAAGCTGAGATGTTGTACATTTTTCCTCCCTGTTCTTCCTTCAGTCCCGGCTATGATTCGCAATGAACCGGACGTGATGAGCTATTGGCTATGGCTTGGTTCAGCCCTCGGTACCGGTTTTGGCATTCTAGGAGGCGTGATCACAGCAATTGCATCCGTACTAAAGTCAGCATCCGCATCGAAGAAAACTGGCACCATGGTAGTGTTGTTAGTGAGCAACCTTTTCACCGGATTCGCCCAAGCGATTGCACTCGTTTGTTGGCTCGTCCAGTTCTACAACTATCTGACGCACAACGTACTGCTGGCGGAGGATCGTAACAACAACTGGTACAGCACGGGACTGACGATGCTTGGGTCAAGCTTTTACTTCATCGCGGCCGGCGTGGTGCTAGTTGTGCTGAACTTGATTCTGCTTATTGCCGCAACACGGCTAGAACACCGCGAGAGGAAAAAGTTTTTGAATCCTCCTACGGACGATAAAACGCAGGGTGCTATCATGCTGTACTAACAGCACACACACACAGTGCTGCGTGTGCTGGCTTCTCTTTTATGAAACTTTCTCTCTAATACTCAACGAAGCTTAAAATTTACAAAGTTTACATGAATTGAACTGCATTGTCCACCAGTATGTAATTACGGTTCTTACATCATGCCATAAGCTGAACTAAAGAGACATTATGAATTGAATTCCACGTGCGTTGTGGGTTAGGTTTAGCGATCGCAGCCTCATAAAACAACCCTTTTTAGTACCGTTTTTAATTTACCATATCAGGCGTGACCTGAGTTTTAAGGCTAAAGCGGTGGCTAGACTAAAGTTGAGGCAAGCGCGATCTTATTTTTTTTATGAGCGAACTGTCAAATTTCGCGCTCCTGATTTCGCGCTCCGATCCTGCATTGCAGGAAAAATGAAGCGTTCGCGCA
Source organism: Anopheles maculatus (assembly GCA_002091835.1). Classification (NCBI taxonomy): domain Eukaryota; kingdom Metazoa; phylum Arthropoda; class Insecta; order Diptera; family Culicidae; genus Anopheles; species Anopheles maculatus. The sequence continues at coordinate 10,830 of KZ063109.1, forward strand.
TTGTTCGCGCTTGCCTCAACTTTAGTCTAGCCACCGCTTAATAAGTAAGATGTAGTACAGATAGGAATAAGTTTTTTTACCACTGAAATTAAACTATGCTTTTAAGATACATAATACGTCGTCTACTTACAAACTATGAAATAAATGGTAATAGTTTTTAATGGTTGCTTTACGTGATTATTTCCTATTGTAAAGATATCATACCATTCTGCGCGTAACCTTTGAGTCTTGATTATGCTTTGAACATGATCGAAGGATTTCAATGACACGCAAGCGAGGAGCTGTTGAATTGTTGCTGTGACTGTTGGTTGCTTGTACGCTCCTGTTGAATGTGTATGTTGAACGTGTGATCCATTCTGATAGTACATATAATTGCTCTTAAATGTTTTATTTCGGGGGTTTTTACACGAATTGGGTCGTCTCATAACTGCATCACCGATGCATTTACTAAACACAATCGTTGATATTTACCTCTATTGTTTAATTGGTTTTTGCAAAGTACAGATTGACAGCTAATTTTTTTTTACGAAAAAAAAATGGGATTTTATCATTATCAGAAGATAATTTATAGAAATAATGGGAAAATAGAAAGCGCCGGTTCGCTCTCCATCGTTTTTTTTTAAATCGAATTGTCAAATGTTTTAACCCACAGCTGGAAACCCAGTGTGCCAGTTGTTGCTGTCAAATGCATGAAAACAAAAACACGAACGCAATCCACCAAGCGCAGGGAGGAAGCACGGAAAATTGGACCTGTATTAAACCTACAGCTTGGTTCTGTTCTTAGTCAGCATTTATCAGCATGTACACACTGCTCAGTGGATTTTACAAGTACCTCACACAAAAGGATGAATACTGCATACTAATTCTCGGCCTAGACAATGCTGGCAAAACGGTAAGCCTTTCGGGATTGCGCTTTCTATGTCGGTGAAAGTGTGTTCGAAATTTGCATCTTTTGTGTCGTTCGATTTCAGACCTATCTGGAGGCGGCGAAGACAAAGTTTAGCAAAAACTACAGAGGCATGAATCCGAGTAAAATTACGACCACAGTCGGACTGAACATAGGTCAGATCGATATCGCCGGTATACGGATGAGCTTTTGGGATTTGGGTGGCCAGCAGGAGCTGCAATCACTGTGGGACAAATATTACTCGGAATCGCATGCCGTCATCTACGTGGTCGACTCGAACGATCGCGTTCGGATGAACGAATCGAAGGAGGTGTTCGATCGCATGATCAGCAACGAGTATTTGTCCGGTATTCCCTTGCTGGTGCTGGCAAACAAGCAGGATCTACCCGATTGTATGGGCGTGCGGGAAATCAAACCCGTCTTCCAGGAGGCTGGCCATCTGATTGGACGCCGCGATTGTTTGGTGATGCCCGTGTCGGCACTTACAGGGTACAGTTTCCGAAGTGAGAATGTGTTTCACATTGGCATGGTTTACTACATGTATTTTGTTTCTCTTTCCATTGGTTGCCGTTTCCAGGGAAGGTGTCGATGAAGGCATCAAGTGGTTGGTCGAGTCCATCAAGCGTAACTCAATCGTGCGACCTCCAAAGACGGAAGACACTTGATCATAATTTGATTTGCCGATTTGCTTTGATTTGCTCTTGCGTTATTATATTTGTGATATATGTGCATGATGATTAAAGGAGAGATGTATACATAAAACCACAGAGTCAGGCAACCGCTATTTGTGCCGTATGGCTGTAATGTCACATATATTTGATTTACTTGTAGTGTCGGCCCGGTGGTGCATTCGATAGCGGCGCCGGTCTTCACACGGCAGGACCGGGGTTCGAATCCCGGCGGACCGCCTCCCCGTACGCAGGACTGACTATTCAGCTACGGGTATAAATAAGTCACAGAAAGCTAGCAATAGCTGGCAGGCCAAGACCTCACGAGGTTGTAGTGCCAAGGAAGAAGAAGAAGTAGTGTTTCTAACATTTTTACGAATTGTCAAAATCAATGGTTCAGGTAATTGTATTGCATTGCAAAAAATAAGCCAAAACATACCCGTTTTGTTTCCAAATAATACGCCGCCTGTTATTTTATACAAATTTTGAGTTTATTTTTAAAGTACTTTTTGCCGCATTTTGCCTTTCATGTGTTGTGCCCCAACACGAATTAAAACAAATGCAATGTTAATCAGAGGCATGCCAAAGGTGTAGGCTAGAAACATATCACATAAAAACATTGATTTTATAATTTTCACATTAATTTTTTCTAGTACCTACTATTCGGAACGTTCCTTCCCGTCAAAAAGCCAAAAAGGAGCATGAATGCACATCGTATTTTCGATGCTTTGTGGCAAGAAATATAGTACTTTTGTTGTGCTGCTGCATGAATGCGGCGGCTATCAAAACTATAGCCACAAAATTGTGTTTCTTAAAAATACTAGCAAGTATACTTATTAAACACGCGTTCCTAGTTTCGTTTGAGAAACGCCATTTTGAACATTAGAAAATTTAAAAAACTAGTAGATATAATCGTTCCTGCCGTTCGCCATTCACCTTTCAAGGTGAAGTCAGATACTCCAGAAGTGCCTTATGCAATTTCCTGTTTATGTGAAAGGACTATTTTGTAGCGAATTAAACTCGCCAGGCTCTGGTGGACTAGTCACGTCAATGGATTAGAATGGACTACCCAGCCGGTAAACTCTTTCTGGGTTGATCACATGTCAAGAGCATGCGTGGTAGAGTCAAAATAAACTGAAATTAAATGAAACTCCGGGATTATAGAGGAGAACTACAAATTTGGTGAGAAAACTTTGACCAATGTGCGACTTGGAACGAATATGAGATAAAAATTTACATATTGCTTTGTATTCCTCGTTGCTGCTTTTAACTTTAAAAAACCCCGTTTAATTTAATGTCGTCTCGAGTTTTTTTTTTCATGAAAATTATCATACGAGGGCTGACAATAAAGTAAGGTCTCCAACGCTGCAACTTCGCCGGATCACGCGATAGGCGAAATCTGGCAACACCGCCGTGTTCCTTGGTTCCCCCACTATCACTTTGCTGCTGGGTGAGGCTTCCCCGACCGCTCAGTCTTGGTTGAGCAGCCGTCAACGATGGAGGTACCCCTCGCGTCAGCGTCCAAGTGCGAATTGCGTTCTGTAATACGTTTTTTGAGTGCGAAAAAGGTGACACCTATTGAAATCCATCGTCAACTAGTTGAAGTTTACGGGGAAAAGTGTATGGACATAAAAAACGTGCGTAAGTGGAGCCGCGAGTTCAATTCCGGGCGCACTAATGTTCACGACGAGGAGAGAAGTGGTCGACCGTCGGTCTCGGAAGCGATTGTTCAAGCAGTGGAGGCAGAAATGCTCAAAAACCACCGTGCGACAATTAGGGACTTGGAAGAGAAGCTTGGAGGAGTGTGTAGCAGCGAAACAATCCGTCATATCCTTGTGAACAACTTGCAGTATCACAAAGTTTCTGCCCGATGAGTGCCGAAACAGCTGACCGAAGACCACATGAAGCGGCGCGTGGAATATGCGACCAAAGTTGTGGCCCGACATCATCGATCACCCTCCCTATAGTCCGGACGTGGCCCCAAGTGACTACCACATGTTCCCCGCCCTGAAAAAATATCTCGGAGGGAAGAAGTTTGAAAGTGATGCGGAGGTTCAGAAAGAGGTCACCACCTGGCTGCGCGAGGCGGACGGAGAGTGGTATTCTGCCGGCATAGACACGTTCATCGTGTGGATGCGCAAGGTGTTGGAAAAAAAAATGGCGATTATGTAGAAAAGTAGCCAAGACCTTGGCCTTTCCAACGGTGTATCGCTTTTTGTAAATAAATGTCATTTTCTATGAAAAAAAAATTGGAGACCTTACTTTACTGTCAGCCCTCGTACTTACCCGCTTACATTCATATCTGCAACAAAATATCCGTAGTTTTTTGTGAATTTATTTTTTGTTTTCTTTCATTTTTTAATTTTACTTTGCCTATTTTGTTGTTCTTTCAAAATGCATCGAATTTGTATAAACGTTATCTGTAATTAAACAATCATTCGTTTTTTCATCTTTAGCTTGCTTAGTTACTTACACTTACTTATCACACGCTACTACAACCGTTTTGCGGTCTAGGTCTGCTGCAGCCATCCTCGATACCACGGCTCACGGTCTAGCGCCAAATCAATCTCCCGAACGCTGAGGCGGACGCACCAGTGATGTCATCACTCCATCGCAATTTGGGCCTACCACGCCATCCACAAGGACGGCCTTAAAGGGTTTTAGGGCTTTGAATTCCTGTTTCACATTGGTGATCTGGCTTGCATTGCCGTTGAATATCAGCTTAGATACAAAAAAAAACGTCCTCAAAGCAATATCAAAATATATCAAATATTCACAGCATTCTGGATAAAGTAAGTGTGATATATAGCAAAGGATACATCTGCAGTTTTTACGAAGGATGCAAGATGCGCTGTGGTCTCTAACCAACGAAGTAGTGACTAATGGGCGAGCAAACTGCTATCCGAGGCACAGTGTACGGGAGCGGCACCGCGTTCGCCAAGAAGATATCGCCAAGAAGTTCCAAAAGTCGGGTAGCTAAACAGCATCAGTTCTGTTTTTGTTTTTCGAAGCACTATCTAGCCACTTTTGCGACACCGAGTAGAATTATTTAGGACAGCTGTTCGGAATAGAAAGTATATTTGGTACCGGTGGGAGCAACATGTAAAATAAGTCTGAATGAGTAGATATTTATAAAAAGAAATAATATAGAAACATTAGTAGATGCGAAGAACGCTGATAAATGTGACGTATCCGTGGTGTGCGATCTGCAATCGAGTCTTAATCAGAAAACGATAAACGAATGCAGTAAGTGTAGTAGAACTTTAAACGAAAGCTAAGTTAATCAGGTTAACAGCGGCAGGCAGTGAGAAAGGCATAAGATTCAAAATAACAACCACTGTGTTTTTGTGCTATAAAATACATACTTTTTATACGCAGAATTGTATTAATTGTATCGTTTCGAGATCGGTGTAACAATATTCAGTTGTACGCTCTTACTTAACTTAATTTTATTTTATTTTATTCTCCCAACTGATCTATTTTTCACTCTCTCTCTCTCTATCTCTTTCTCTTCTCTCAACCTGTACATATATACTCTCTTTTTCTTCTCTCAACCTGTACATATATATTTCTCTTTACTAACAGTGTGGAGCTTAGTAGCAACGAAACATACTTTTCGCAACAATTGTTGAGAATCAACCTCATTGCTGTAAAATTATTAACATTTTTTCCGCTTTACTGGCCCGCCCTTTTTTTCTCTCCTCTTATCCTTTTATCTTAATGTGCTGTGTAAGCTTTATGCCGTTTGTGATCGTTACGAGACAAGATATGACTAAAATTGTGTTTAAATTATAAGTTTGCTTCAACTTTTCTTTTCTTTGTGTGCTCCATGATCCATTGAATTTATTATTAATTTATGCAAAAATAGAAATCATATATTTCATTTTGTTGTCTCTTTACATGTTTGTGCGACTGGCAATTTATAGCCTCTTTTATAGCTGTTTTGGTGTTCCGCTTATAGAAGTAACCAACGGTAGATTTGTTTTGTTTCGATTCATAAGGGGTTTGCAGGAGGCTGATTGTATCGCAAAACGGTGGGGGGTTTAGTGTTGTTATAAAAATATATTCAAAGTATTACTATGCATTCTGCTTTGTGAGAGGAATAAGGGAATAGCATAAGAAGCTCAGGATTACATTATGCGTTGTAGAAATTCAGAATCGCGTCGGTACTGGAAGAGTTTGATATGATCGAGCGATTCGGATGAAAATGAAACATCTACGAAGAGAATTGGAAAGGATAAACAGCGCTTTTAATCTCAAGAATAAAGGACACGAATCGGAAATATACTTAAGCATGTGAAATGGCAAACGAAATTTGGCATACTCTAGACAGAATATTTGAAAGAAAACCTTTTTCGAGACGAATAAACTTTAAAAGCAAAAAAGCTCATTGGTTAAACAAGGAAATACAAGTCTAGCCAAAACATTTTCTGATCTTTGATAAGCAGGTGCGCGAATATAAATCAATCGGTTGCTAGAATGGAACTTGAAGCCGTTACAACCCATTTGTTTCTTACTCTTGCGCCTGATTATTCTACTGTTTGTAACCGTGTTCTAGAAACCATGCCATAAGTACAGTGGATTATGGAAATAATGAAGGAGAGAAATGAAAATGTGCGTTGCATCCTCGAGTAACGAATGAGTTCCAGAGCCAACTGCTTTCTCAAGCGTAATTGGTGGACATCGAGGTAGACAACTGCAAACAAAAAGACAATACAAACGTTATGGTTGCTAGATGATCGATCACAAAGTTACTGACTGTCCGAAAAAAAAACACGTGCGTGTAAGTTTACCACGCTGATGTAAAACATACACCAGCTCCGTAACATCTTTGGTGAACGTGAGCCAGAGCAAGTGCATGAGTGTATCATATTAGTGTTGGAAAAGAGTGACTACCCTTGTTATATTAATCTTGGTCGTGTGGAAACAGGATAAGAACTGGCAACACTGGCGTATGGTGTGTGACGTTTCCAAAAGGATGAATAAAACGAACTCTCTTCACTTCCGACCAGCAACCAATGTGGACATCCGAATATCGTTTTGCTTTCAACACGAGGACTGTAATACTCAACAGGTTATAACAGGCCCAGGTGCAGGAAATTATCGAAAGTATATTTCCCGTGGGCGTAGTGTTACGTAGTACGTTTTTTCTTCGTGATCGTAAGAAATTGAATTTTGCTCCTGGATCGTGTGTGTAGCAAATATAAAATGTCGGACAGCATCAAGGCCGTATTCGCGAAACTGAACAAAGACAATTACGATGCGTGGAAGTTTTGCATGCAGACGCTGTTAGAAATGGAAGAACTATGGGAAGTGATTGAGGACCCGATGCCAGAGGAAGCAAGTGAAGGCTTCGTTGAATGGCGGAAGAAGGATCGAAAGGCTAAAAGTATGTTAGTCTTATTCGTAGAAGATAGCCAGTTGCGCTTTATTAAGAAAGCCGAGCCCGCTACGAGCATGTGGGAAAGCCTTCGTGCTTACCACGAAAAAGCGGCAATTGGCAACCAGGCTATGCTACTGCAGCAGCTGTGTTCGACCAACTTAGAAGAAGGAGGTGATGTGGAACAGCACATCGAGCACGTGGAGGAGCTCTACGAGCGATTGGACAATTCTGGTGCCGAATTCAGCGAACTTCTTCGGATCATCATGTTGCTGCGTTCGTTGCCGCCATCATTTAGCAGTTTTGTGACGTCTTTGGAGAACAGTACCCGAGAATGCCTCACTATGGATCTGGTAGTGGTGCGTTTGAGAGTCGAGTGCCAGAAGCGAGATGGCCAACGAGGTGTAGGCAGTAAGGAGGAGAAAGCGATGAAAGCTGACATGAAGGTAAAGAACGGTTTAAAGTGTTTCTTTTGCCATCAACCAGGCCATTTTCAGCGTAATTGCAAGAAACGGGCATCACAGAAGCAACGCACGAGTCCCGTTACACATGCGAAACAGATAAGCAATTCAGCGGAAAAGGGCTGTGATGTTTCCGGTGCTGTTTGTTTCGTGGGAGGAGAGATAATTCCCGGTTCCTGGACGATAGACAGTGGTTGCACGTGTCATATGACGAATGACAGAGAGTTCTTCACGGAGTTCAAAGGTGGAAATTTCATCGATGTGATACTAGCTGATGGTACAAAAACCAAATCGATGGGATGCGGAAGCGGTGTCATCTTCGGTGTAGGAGGAGATGGTAAGCGTATAGCGATCACGCTGAAAAACGTATTATTTGTTCCCGCATTGGAAGGAGGTTTGATTTCGGTACGGAAATTGACACAAAAGGGTTTCGACATTATTTTCAAAGATAATGGTTGTGCGATTAAATCTAACAAGGGGATCGTCATCGCAGTTGGTGAGATTGAAGGAAACCAATACATTCATTTTCATTTTCCGCCCGATGCTTCCACTGGGTACCTTTTCACCTCAGTTTCCGCGAGATCGAAGTTTCCTTCTCCTCGATTAGAAGCAAAACGAAACGCGTATATTACATGGCGACCGTGACCTAAATCTGTATCTCCGGAAAGATAGCAGTAAGTGTATAAGTTCACCTTAGTAAAGTTAAACGCACGTTATTTTTCGATCATGGTTATTGGTACAAGTGAACCATAACACAATCGATACGTATGTGTCAGCAATAGTGACCGAAGTGCCTCTAGTGATGAACTGAAAAAAAATCATAACAACAACGACATATTCCAGTGACATAACAAGTGACTGTGAAATTATACAATTGGAGGCGCTTAGCTAAAAAAGTGACCTAGTGATACAGAGAACATATAAACACGTCAGTGAAATTAGAGATCCAAACATTGCTGTTGAACCAACACGCCAAAAGTATGCTACATTTCCGAACAGGCTTATAACAACTTGGTGTAATCGGAACCGATCGAGCGATGCATGTAGAACAGCGCAGAAACCGAGACAAACAAACTCGCGCATGGAATAGCAAGAAGAAAAAAAATAGCATTAACCTTCAAGTAACGCAACATCAGCGATAACAATAATAAGTGAAACAACAGTGCAGTGTAAAAACATACAAAACATTGCCGAATTCCTTAGGCACGTGAATTTTTTTTGGGTGATCGATAACAGTTACAAACATGGGAGGCAAAACATCCAAAACCAGGAAACGCATACCGATTTGCATATGAGCCATGACCTCAAGCTAAACATTTTGATAGCTTTTGCGTTGACGATGTTTTTTATGATAATTGTCAATAAGATATATAAAAGGGTACAAGAAAAGGCACGCCAACGGGCAATAAAGCGCCTAAATAACCCAGTAGGAAATGCCGTTTAAAGTCTGCGCAAAAACATTATGTGCTGATCTAATGACAACATACTTGCGAGCCGTGATACTGTGAAAAAAAAATCGGAAGTCAACCGATTCGATTTAGCGCGCGTTGTTCAATTGTTTATCATCAATAGAACCACTAACCAGTTTAAGCGTAGCAAGTGAAATAGTTAAACATATGAATGTGAAACGATAATTGGTTTAAAAATGGGGAAAAATATCTAAGTGATATCAATCGCTAAGCAACCGCCCGAAGACGAACATCATCTGATCAACCCAGAACTCCAGAAGGAAGTAAAATGTCGTTTACCAGCGTAGAGCAACACAACCACGAGCAATACGTGAGGAAAACCTGCCAACCCACCTACGAAGCGGTGGACGAGCTAGCGGAAAGAGTATTCGAGCTGCTGATCAAGGCGGCAAAGGAAGTCTACGAACCAGCGGCGGAAGAATTTATACGAACCATCGGAAAATACTTATGCTATACATATATCATTCACATTCTGAGCTAAACTCTCAATATAGCACAACACCCATTAACACCAAAACTAGGACAGTAGGTTAACTTCCGACTAAAGAATGCAACAATTGCATAATTAACCATTTCGACCAAACACTCAATGTTAGCAAAACAACCCAAGTTGAGACAGGTCAAAAACTGCAACAAGCGCAAGCCGTGCGCGAGTTAGCGTTAGCGATACATTGTAAGTATGTTTATAAACAAAAGTTAGCGTGAGCGATACATAGCAAGTACGTTCTAGCGTTGGTGACGCATTGCAAGCATAATGATGATTAAGCATACGAATGAAATAACAAAAAATACATATCAGATCAGATTAAATTCAGATAAACAAAAAGACCCACATTATAAACAATATCCATACGCAGAGAACGGTTGGTTCATTCATCAGGTACTGACACAAAGTATGAAAAATAATAATGAGAGAATTCCAGGAAAAAGCCAATATCTTGCAAGAGTAAACAAAACAGCATTGAAGGTTATGACGTCATAATTTGCTATGTATAAAAGTTACCGGCCATGGTAACAAAACCATAAGACGACAACGAGTGATCATCTTGCTGACGCGCATCTTTAAACATCAACATGATGGAGCAGCGAGGGAGATCACCGAAGAAACATAAACAACGTGGGACGATCGAACCACCGATCGATGATCGAAGAAATTATTTAATAAAATCAGTGTATACCCGGCACTCGGAGCGGAAAGGTTCAACTTTCTCTTTTTTTTTAAAAGCCGAAGGCGGTCCACCGCTTGTAACTTAAATACCGTCTCGAAATCAATGAATAAACAGTTCAAGTTCACATTTGTACTCAGAAACAACCCATGTTGTATTCATAACTCGCGTACGCACGCTAGGGCCAGAAAACCAAAATAAACGTAACGTAAGCATAATCGTATGCGCTCGTAGGGTAACGCCAACGACCACCCGGAAAACCCAAGCCGTACCGGAACAAAAACATATAGTTATGCCGTGATGCACCATGCATCGTTCCCACAAGTGGTAACGATCATCATGTTGCAGCCTCTGCCCGGTGAACGACGCCACGCCACTGCACGTGTCATCCGACACGTCGCCCCGCACACACACCAACACCACAGTGCCACCACGCCACGCCATTATCCATAGTTCCGCAACGTCAGCATTCCGGCACAGCTTAGAAGTAAGCCGTATACCAATGTTAGAATTAAGAGATAGTCTGTTTGTTACTTCGATTGAATAAACAACCCATAATTATATGCTGAGAATTTTGACGAAAAAAGCGCACTTCTCAAATAAACCTTAAGCGCACCCGGAAACATTGGAAATTAAGTGAAAGCGCAGATAGAAAGTCGATGCAGAAAAAGAGAACAATGTAAGAACGAAACCTGGAGAACAAGTGATATAAATAATGAATGGTGACGACCAGCCAGTCAGTCATAATGGATAAACTGAAACTCTAACGTGTGTCTTGTTTCATTTTCCGCCCGATGCGTCCACTGGGTAGCTTTTCACCTCAGTTTCCGCGAGTTCGAAGTTTCCTTTTCCTCGATTAGAAGCAATACGAAACGCGTATATTACAGTACACCGACCGCGTGAATTCGGGACGTAAGTTCTTTCGATGCAAAGAACCCCGATTAGAACCATGGCGTCAAACGACGACGAAGAACTTCCCATGTAAACCATCCCGCTACTTGATGGCTATGATGAAGCATCCATCGCCCCACCGCCGATGACGCCACAACCCACAGCAAGAGCGTCTATTGGCCAGCCTCAGACGACCCGCGAAGCAATCGGGTACGTCAAACTACTGCCATTTTGGACCAGCTCGTCAAATACCTGGTTCATACAGGCGTAGGCCCAGTTCGAGAACGCCGAAACGAAGTCGCAGCGCACGAACTACGCTCATTTGCTGACGGCGATGTCACCGGAAATCATCGAGAAAGTGATCGACATCGTCCAGAATCCTCCAGCCCAGAATCGATACACCTTCTTGAAGGACGCCTTGCTACAACGCCTGTCTATCAGCGAAGAGCAGCGGATCTCCAAGCTGCTGTACAACGCCGAGATGGGAGACAGCAGTCCTTCGGATTTTCATCGACGGTTGATGCAGCTGGCCGGATCCACGGAATTCTCAGATAAGTTAATTTTTCGTTTATGGTTAGCCCTAACCGAAGGCTATCGAAATAGCTATTATTTCTATGGGAAAATCTAATATGGCGGAAATATTACCTATCGCGGATAAAATCTGGGAAGCGTCAAAGGGAGCATCGGTTAGTGCGTGTGCTTTATAACCGTAAAATAACGAAATTGCAGTGCTTAAGCATGAAATTTCAGAACTTAAAAATCTTGTTCAAAGAATGCACGTCTCACGTGGTCGCGATCGTACAATTCACATTCTTACTGTGACAGTCAACCTGGAAGGACGTGTTTAACTTGTGCTCCTAGTTTTTGACCTGTTGCTGTGTGAATTGCGCCTCCTGGCTGCTGAATAGCTTCACCGTGTTATTGTGCAGTGTGGGTGTGGGTGTGGGTTTCGTGGTCTGCTTATTATCCTGTGTCGTGTACTGATAGGCGACTGATAGGACAGTTTAATATTTTTTTTCTGGGCCCGGCATTAATATGTCAGGCCCACCTTCCCTCGAGAGGGATTTTCCCCCTCTCGGTGGGCCCTCTCGAAACGAGAGGCCCGTCCCTCAGTGGATGGATAAGGATAACAATTGCGGGGACATGAAATTTCTAGTTCTCCAAACCCCCGACGGCTCATCCCTTCCTAAAAATCCTTTCATTATTGGTAAATCTATCTCCTCTTTCGCTGGTGATCTTACCGAGCCCGGTAAACTCATCGACAGTGGAAGAAAACTATTATTAAAGACCCGTAGCCAACGCCAATTTACCACCCTCCAATCCCTGACAAAACTAATTGACGGAACCGTAGTGACAGTGACCCCCCATACAACCCTTAATAGTGTTCAGTGCGTATTTCATTCCCCGGACCTTAAGGACGTCAGTGACGAGACGATCCTTAATGAACTCAAAGACCAACGTGTTGTTTCTGTGCGACGTTTTACCCGGAAAATTAACAGTGAAATAGTGCCAACCAACATACTCCTGCTCCGAGTTAACGCCACCTCCATCCCATCTACCATCCGCCTCGGTGCCCTACAAGTATCTACCCGCCCGTACTACCCGAAGCCGATGATGTGCTACAACTGCACTCATTTTGGTCACACCAAAATGAATTGCAAGGTAGCCCAATCCTGTGCCAACTGCGGTAAGCCTGCCCACGGAGACTGCATCGTCGATCCCGTGTGCGTGAACTGCAATGGACCCCACAACGCCCTCTCCCGTTCCTGCCCCCGGTACCTACAAGAAGAAGCGGTAATTAAGTACAAGGTAGACAATAACTGTTCGTATGGTGAAGCCCGTAGATTAATTAGTTTACCCGTAGTTTCCTCCCCTATCCAACAAAGACACTCATACGCACAACAAACGACTCAAGACGAAAAAGACGCACAAATCGCTGAATTAAAATCATCCCAAAAGAAACAGGAATCCGTCATTGATAGACTAAACGACAACATTGAACTACTAACCAGACAATTACAAAAGGCGACGGGAAAGTACCAGAGCACAACTTAACGTGCGCTAACTGTGGTGGAAACCATACCGACAGTTACAGCGGGTGTCCTAAGCGACCAGCACCAAAGACAGCCAAACCGCTATCTAGACCATATCAAGTGGATTCAACATGATCAGTAATAACTTTCGAGCTCTTCTTCCTTCAAAACAACACGCCAGGAAATCACGATCTTTTTAACGCGGAAGAAATTTTCCCAATCGTAGGAGTAGTTTTTCAAAAATCAAAAAATGCAAAACCATACAAGATCAGGTCACAGTAATCATAGAAGTAATAGCTACTAGCAATGATAGCTTAAAAATTTCCTACTGGAATGACAATGGCATTGCTAATAAACGATATGATTTTGCTCACTACCTAAATCACCACGATATTCATGCCATGCTGATAGTAGAAATAATTATTTTAATTCGATTTATTTTTAATACAAACATAAATGAACATGTGATTTTTTCAGAAGCTATCGAAGATAAAAAAAAACTTGCGACGTGTGGTGCTGTTACCTAAGTTCTGAAGTTGTTCACCAAGCTACGATGATAGATCCGATGTTCAAACATAAAGGATTCACTAGCGATCTAGAATTCAGCCAACGATGCACACTTATGGTTCAAAAATTATGAACGTAACGATGTTCGAATTAACCGCGTAAAACTGATACGAAAACCCCTGCTTTCGAATGCGTTTCTGAAGCGATAAGTGCATTCTTATCGCTTGTCAACTGCGTGAAGGCGTGGGAGAGACTTTCCGGCGTGGATCCTTTCTCGGATCCTGCGAGAGAATTTGTAAAAGGCTTCGTGCGTACGATCGACGGAACGATCTCTCTCTTCTTATCACTGCCTCCGAGACGAACGGACATCGGTAAATATACCTGGACAATTACTAACCAAACGTTTTATCTCTTTCGCTGCTGAGCTATAGCTGTCTATCCGGAAAAGACGTTATCTCCTCTTCGCTTTCTCCACTTCGTGAAATACGTGACGACTGCGTGACGAAACATTGGTGACCCCGCCGTGATTAGTGCGCTTAAAGACAAATTCTTGCGTGAGTGATAGCTTCGTGAGTGCTAGTGACGTACGCGTTAGCGCGAGTGATTGGTGGTTCTACGTGATTGGTGCGAGTGATTGTTCAACAGCTGACGGCGCTGGTGCGCGAGTTAGCATTAGCAATACATACATAGTAAGTACGATTAATAACATCTAGCGTTGGTGACGCAATGTAGGCATTGTAAGCATAATGATGATTAAGCATGCATACAATGTAAGAATATGAATGAAATAACAAAATGCAGATCAGATCAGATTAATTCAGATAAACAAAAAGAGCCACATTGTGAACAATATCTTGAAAGAGTAAACAGAACAACATTGTAGGTCATGACGTCATAATCTGCTATGTATAAATTCTGTCTCGAAATCAATAAATAAACAGTTCAAGTTGATATTTGTACACAGGAACAACTCTTGCAGTTTTATTTCCTTTAACTCGCGCTATACAGGACTTGCTAAGTGAAGCCCGAAACGAAAAGGTGGAAAAAACAATGTTCAGTTCAGACACAAAAATTCCATCTAGCAGAGACCTGAAATTCCAACTCATTGACCGTGAGTCTATGATTGGGTCTATAAAACTGGGTGAGACTGACCTTTCCATTCCAGGTTACTTCGGCCCCATTCAACAAAATTTGGGACGCTACTCCGGATATCCTTGCTTAGCTGTATATGTCCAGAGAATAGCCCAGGATCTCTGGACCGACCGGGCCACACCCCAATCGTGGGATTTGCCCGAAGGGTTCGGATGGACGATAAGTCCATAAACTTAGGACTGCTTAGGCTACACACCTTCTGTCAGACTGTCAGCTGAACAGAAGATGTTCTTACACGGCGTAGGCATCTTGCAGCAAGCTTTTGAGTTTGATAATGCTGAGGTACCTATGCTAAACGAGTTATAAAGCTGGACATTTTGCAATCCTAGTGGAACGACAGGAACAAGGCTCTTATGAAGCTGGAAGAGTTGCATGGTCCGTAGCCACGTCGTGCCACCTTTAGGGAACGCGTATTGATCGTGTCCAATCCATCTGCATACCATCGCGTAAATCACGGATGGTGCGCCCTGTCATGACGAGAACCAACCAGCGTAGTAAGAATACAAGGACATTATACAAAAGCGTTTCGATACTGAACGGACACGTCGGTGTTACGCGTGTGATAAGCTGGGCCATGTGGGTACGTTTTGTCCCGAACTTCGTGCCCGATCGACGTTTAAACGAGTGAACCTCATCATGGGCAAGGGCAAGTGTGTGAATTGCTTCTCCGGTCAGCACCCTACTACGCAATGTCGCAGTGAAAAACGGTGCCAGGGGTGCAAGAAAAAGCACCACACGATGCTGCATGTTGAGTCTCCTTGCGAAGAAAAATGACTCTTTCGCCTCCCGTCTTGTCTACGTGTTTGCTTCGCGTCTGCTTCCTGCTCCGTGCCGTGTGGTTCCTGTTCCAAGCTTCGTTCCTGCTCCGTGCCGCCATGTTCCCGGCCTACCTTGAGAAATTGAATTTCATCAACTCGAAATACCCACATTCAACAACCGCTAGAAAACAATGAGTGCCCAAATAAAGAAATAAAAAGTATATGGGAAGATTATAATGCGGACCAAGATCCTTCGCAAATTGTGTTACATGCTCAACTATTTAGACAATTATTTAGCAGAGCCTTTAACGCATAGGACTGATGATTCCCTGGACTGGTGGAAAATTTATGTAAAATCAAAAACGTTAGGTGGGTAGCAGGCAGGGTCACCCTGTACCGAATAACCTGAGTAGGATCACTTTGGGCAGAATATGAAAGTGGGACAGTAGCGAAATGGCATCAGAGCGATAAGGTCGTGAAATAAAGATGCTGCTCATGAGGTTCTTCAAAACTGTTTCCATTCTTATTCTTACATTTATAACAATATGTATCCAAAAGTTACATACTCTAATGATTGAAAAAGTTACATACTCTAATGATTTGCGTTCTTATTCTTACATTTATAACAATATGTATCCAAAAGTTTTGGATACTTCTTCTTCTTCTTTTTTTGTGGCCCTAGGAGCAGGCCACAAAAGAAGAAGAAGAAGAAGAAGTATCCAAAAGTTACATACTCTAATGATTGAAAAAGTTACATACTCTAATGATTTGCGTATTCCCGCATCTTCTGTACCGTGCGTAAGATTAATTTTTATAAGGTTATTTAACGAATGGTTATTAGGGTTAATTTCAAGATAAGATTCAGTAATAATTGAAGAAAAATGGCACATTTTGCTGAGCAACGGTTTCCCCTTGAAAGGAATTCATTTTTAAATTCGTCTACATGAAGTGCATCTATGCTTTCAATAAAGTCTGGTTCCAAAACTGAAGATCACAATTAATTTTGTCGTGTAAATGAAATAGTCCCTTCACCAAAGTGCGATAATATAATGTACTAGTATACGGGGGAGAAGGATGTGTAAACGCCACACTCACTCCCTGATCTGGTCCAATCTGACCATCTCTTGCCAGATCGTTAACTTCAGGCGTCGTATAGGGATGATCAACAGCATTGGATATATCATTAGGGCATTCACGATATTGATGTCCAGTCTGGAAGCAGCATACAAAGTTACAATTGCTCGTAACACCGGACTGATTCCGACATCTTGTTCTGGCTCGCCGGTCAGTAGGAGTCACGTAGCGTCAGCTCGCAATCAAGGAAGGGCTTCCCAAACCATCGATAAAGATATTAATCAGCTCAGGCTCGGGCAGTTGGCAATTTATGTTGCAATCTGTTGCATTTCCAGTATGTAATGAATTGCGGAATCCTGAGGTAGCATCTGTTACGGGTAGAAAAAGATAGAAGTTTTCAGGATTTGTACTCGACACATTATTTTTATTTGGCTATTACTTTACGTGGTGTAGATCGCAGCTTCCGTTAGCAGTGATGTATCGATCGCAACTAACGCGATCAGCCCGATTATCCCCTTTTATAGGCTATTTCGCGTGAGCGAATTGTCCCAGCAGAAAGAAAGGGAACGCAATGCAAAAAATAGGTACGCACGCCCTGGTGCGTATCCCGAGTGATGCGTAAACAGCCTAATTCTCGGGTATTCCTTTCTCCTTGTCTATTATGACCGGTCTTTCTTCTGTTTTTGTTTTGAGGGTCCGATTCGTGTGGTTGTGTATTTGTTTTTAGTTTATGGTTCTGTAACCCTCTCGGTTATGATGTATTTATGGATGAAAAGGGGTTAAGGGTGGACGGTGGTACCTGGGCTATGTGATTTATGTTTTTCTGCGTTTTGGTCTGAACAGCATCTTTCGCGCACGAAGCTGGTGATACACGGACTCAACAGTCAGGGCGATATGAATTCCAAATTTTTTAGATGAAATCCTGCTTTAGCTATAATGCTCACCAATAACTAACGTGCTTCCTCTTCGGTGTCTGCTCCGCTTAAAAAATCGTCTACATAGAAGTCGTCTGACAACGCTTTCTTGGCTTGAGGGTAGGTGTCCCCCTCGTCAATCGCAGGCTGCTTCAATATTCTTGTGTTGCTAAAAAAACGTTGAAGTCAGACCGAATGTAACACGTTGAAGTTCATAGGTTTCTATCAGCATATTCGGATCCTCGCGCCATAAAATACGCTGGTAGCGCGTATGCTTTGGATCTACCTTCGAATGCGGATACATTTGCTGGATATCCGCAACCAATGCGAAGGCTCTCATACGGAACCGCAGCAATTAATCCAGCAACGAAACCAAAATAACAGAACCCTTCAACAAGACCTCGTTTAACGAAACACCAGTTGAAGTCTGCGCGGACCCACGAAAAACTGGTCGTACCTTAGTGGTAGTGCTGGATACTTTAATTACCGGATGATGAGAAAGGTGGTAACATCTTCGAGTTCGACAATATCTGCTTTCCGCAAAAACCCCTGCTTTATGTAGCCGGTGATAACTACTGCATAATCACGTGCCAAAGTTGGATCTCTTATGAAACAGCGTTCCAACTGCAAAAACCGCTTCATCACATTCTCCATCACACATATTTTCATTTTGTTGCGATCGTTTTAAGTACATTGCCGAATGTTTTAATTTCGTAATGAAAAATTGTTCAACTTCGTAGTCGTCCACAGTATGTAAATTTGTTGTTCTTGTTTCTTGAAATAGTTTTATAATTTTTTGGTATCGACATATGACGTTTTACCGGATTTTCGAGTCCAAGTTTTTTTTTTATATTTCGTAACTATGGTCACGCCGTATATCTGCGTATTTGTGTCCAGTTCAAATTATGGTACACAAAAATTCATTGATAAATAAAACATTTAAAGCACGCGACATTCTCTTCCTGCTGTCTTCTATACGTATAGATGCTTGCAGCCAATTCAAGACATCAGAAAGCAGTGCGTTATTAAGCCTGCGTGAGCCTCTTATCTGGTGTCATATTGTTTCCTTGTTTCGATGTGCCGATTTGAGGGGATGCTGCACGTATACTTTTTGTTTATCAATTTTGTTATCCTTTGCATCTTTGCAAAAGAGGTAGCAGATCTGGTTTCGATCAGAATTTTAGTGTTTCGTGCGTCTAAGGGACGGCCGTATTCTATTGTCCCGGTTACCTTTCTTATAGAGTCGCTTATACTCCAGGGATTTCTGGATAGTTCTCTATTGTCAGCGGCCCTGAGGCCTAGATACCTTTTCTCCCCAAAGGAATCATTTATATCCATCCATTGCGGAGCTGTGCTGTCCTTATTGTTAATAGAAAGAGGAGAACCCTCTTGGCTGACTGGCGGCCACCACATTTTCGGTCAGCAGACCAGCCAAAGAGTTAATACTATCCTTCTCAAAGATGTGTTATTAAATTACGTATTAAAAATCACTTCTACCAGTACTGCTTTGATTATTCCACTGTATTTGTGCACCAAATTAACCCACACACTATTCACTGCTAAGCCACACACCACCAACTTTTCCGGCTGTTGTTCCTTTCAACGATCTTCCCATCGACGGCCGCATACTCACGTTGAATCCCACTTCATCAATAAATACTACCGCGACTTGTGGAAGCCGTTGCGCAAAGCGGTTGTGCGCCAAAGGGTACTCTTTATGAATTTCAAGGGTGTTAACGTTATTACATCGCTCAGGAAGCAATTTATTTCGTTTAAACGGGTAATTGAAGCTTTTTATCTCCCGAACAATAGTTGTTGCACTCACTAGAATGCCATGACGCGCGAATATTTTTTGAGACAATGTTTTCAATGAGATAACACAGTCCTCATCAATCCAGGACCGAATATTTGCAACCTTAGCCTAGTCTGTCCGTACGAACGCTCGGATATGAATCGAATGAATCAACTAACTGAACTGTCACAACTCGCGCAGCTTGATGGCAGTTTATATTGATGCGCGAACAATATGATGATACTCCACAAGCGCATCTGCTGACGTTGCGTTTGCTCCAGCATGGGAACTGTCCGGTCATGTTCTTCGCACGCGCTGCTCTATCTCTTCATAGGAAGGATTTCAGCTATCATCATTGGTGTTTATCCATTTTCATTCGCCTGTATTACGTGTTCCCGATTTTCGTTGCTAGTAGTTTTATTTTTGCGGCGCATTTGAGAAGTTGTATTCGGTGTATTCGAATCTTCTGTGATTCTCAGATCTGAATCTGTACCATAATGAATGATTTCCATGAAGTCATTTGCATCACACAGCATATCTTCATTGATGTTATCAGTCATGGCCTATAAACAACGAATTTATGTTATCACACATTCTTTTCATATGAATTATGAAATGAACATATCTGGCAATGATAATCACCACAACAAATCACTTTAAATCTCACAATGGAGTGGATGTGATTTGAAAATTCTGTCGAAATCTTTTGTTTTCGTTTGTTGCCGGAGATATTTATTGTGAATGATTGACCCCTCCCCACATTGCATTTCATACAAAATGTTCAAATCAGTCTCAACGTTCATTTGTGTTCATACTCAATCTTCCGTCGCTCGCTGCGTCAAAATCCCCGCTAGCCCTTCCTTGCTATTGTGTGGACTTCCATTGTAAAGGAACACGATCGTTGCTGTGTGCACACCAACTCTTATGATTCGACTGCTCACGCATACTCACAGTAACTTGTGTGTTCGGCAGTCGACATCGTGTCACGAATTCGTCGTATGCTGCTCCTGGTATACTCGTATTATAGGTGTAAGTTCCGCAGCCGGTGCCCATGTGCTGTATGCTGGGTTAAAGGTGTTGCTCATTCGGCTGTACAGCTCGTCTCGTGGTCCTCATCGGGTTCGTCTTCGCCAAAATTTAACTCGAGCGGCAACATGCAACTTTTCACTATCACAGGTTTTTCTTTTATTTTGTGCGTTGCTTTTTTTCCGCTCCTGGCAGGATCGCCATGTAAAGGAACACGATCGTTGCTGTGTAACGTCCACGGAAGAAGGGAGCGTATTCTCCTCCGCGACGGTTTATTTATCTCTTACATTATTACATTTAGAATTAGAATTAGATTACATTCGAGCTTACGTTTATAGTCTGCGCTCGACTACCCTTACACCATCTCCAAACCCGGTTCGAAAATACTAAGTATCGGATACTGCGGCAACGTCGCCTTGAGATCTTCAAACGCTCTGTCAGCTTCGGAACCAAACACGAATTCAGCATCTTTCTTCAGTGATCGTTTGGTGAAATCCAGTATAAATTTCCGGAAGTAACTTACCAGCAAACGGAATAGATTGAAGGGAAGTAAACTCAACAAAATACTGTTTATTAAACAGAATAAGATAACGTAAAATATGATAGGTTCAAATGAACTAAAATTAACCATTGTAAGGACCGGAGAAACGCACGACTGACAGTCTACAATATTGTGTATCTACATATTTGCCGCACTGTGGTTCGGTAACGGTCAGACGTTGCACATGGGAAGATTGATGAATTCAACGCGAATTTTTCGTTCCGTATGCCCCATTTTAACTTTCATTAATTCTATTTGGAATGATTAACTGAAACACTGAAAAATGAACTGTGAATAAATGCGAACATATTGTAGCAAACATTTTGGTCCTTTGAACCGGTTTCTGATAGCATAGCCTAACAGAACAGAGTAGCGAATCGACAGCGCAATAGGCTTAGCGATCCTACAGTGCGCGAACAAGTGGGTATCATCGAATACACAGTGTGACCCCGTACAGTGCTAGTCGGATATATGTACAGTGTTGCGACTATAGTGAAGCAAGTATGTTTACAGTGTACAGTCCAGCTAAAAATTCTTCAACACTTGCCGAAGAGAAGCTTCCTTTCCACGTTGCGCGAGATGACAACGGTCTCTGTATTGAGAAAGGCGTTGGTATCTGAGTTCGCAGAAATTGTCAAATCAATCGACGTGTATAGAAGAATGGCGTCCCGAAAGAAAAAGAAGAAGGAATCGGTTATAGAGTTTATTTACTCTTTGCAGAAACTCGCTCAGGCGATTGAGATTAGAACAATGCTCTACGAAGCCACTACGATCGCAGAGCTGAAGAAGGAAAAAGCTTGGCGCGGGGTGTATGGTTAAGTGGTAGACGAAAGAGTAAAAAAAAAACGAACTTGGAGCCAGCGATGAGCGTCAAGCCTCGAAAAATGAAGTGTTACAACGGTGGTGTTATTGGGCAGATTGCACCGAACTGTACAAAAGCGAAGAGTGAGATGTGTTTTAAGTGTGGAAGAAATGATGATAAGGCCAACAAATGTGTAAAATATCTGGTACATGCTAGCTTGATTACCGAAAACGATGAACCGGTGATAACTATTGAAATATAAAATTGCAAAATCAAGGCAATATTTGATTGTGGTTGTTATTTTAATTTTATTACAAACGCAGCATTCCAACGAATAGGTGCCTCATCAATCGAGCATTTGACGATAGCGCTGCAGGGATTTGAAGAGAAAAAAAAACCATGCAACGGGAAGAATTTCGGAGAACGCGTGGATCAACTCGAAGTGGTACACCGAGATGCCGTTGTTTATAGTGCCTGATGGGACTATGCCGTACGACGCTATTGTTGGGAGAGAGTCGCTTCGATGGCTAACTACTGAGGAAACAAGCGATGGTGTTATGTTAATTTCACGAGGTGAAAAGAAGGAGGTGCTTAACGTGTTCTTGTGTGAAGTTAAGGAGCAACCGGAAGACTATGTGATCCATCCTTAATATAAGCAAAATAGTAGAAAGGGTGAAGCAAAAATATACTGGTTACATACCAGAAAATCAAAACAAAAATGAGTGTCCCGTGCAGTTAAAAATAACGTTAAATGATTCAGCATCCCCATTCGGACGTACTTCCAGCCGACTGCCTGATGTCGAAAATGAAATAGTGAACAAGCAAGTGAACGAGTGGTTGGAAAAGGCATAATTAAACCATCAACATCCGATTATGCTAACCGTGTTGTGCTTGTGAAGAACAAGGATGGAAACAATAGAATATGCGTAGACTGCCGACAATTAAACTTAATGGTACTAAAAGACGGATTCCCTGTGCCTTTTATTGATGAAATATTAGAAAAGCTACAAATGGCGAAATATTTCTCGGTTATGGATTTGATATATATTTGCATCACATTACAAAGAGAGGATTCCTAACTTCACCGGCCTTGAGATTAATCTCAACATGGACGGACTGCCTCTTCACAATAGTGGCCCCTCTCAGCTTTAGCCGATTTTAATGCAGTTTCAGAACCTAAAAACGGCTCCAATTATGGTCATTGGGACCATATTGTGGCGCGTCAAAACCGGAAAACGTCTAAGAATACTTGGGATCATTAATCGATGAATTGAATACTCTTGTTAATCAAGGGCTTTGGATTAATGGGAAATTTTTAAATATATTCGTCTCAGAGCGATTATTGCTGATTTCCCAGCATGAGCAATTGTAAAAGGTTAACATCTTAAGCATAAAATAATATGAGTACATCTACAGTAATTTAACTTAATGTGAACTCATTTTAGGAGTGTCTATTTCAACGGGTTTAACACGTTTGGTAGAACAAAAACTGTTCGCCAACGAAATAACAGCAAATGCTAGGCAGAATACATGGAACATGAGAACTGCTGAAGAAATTAAAAAAAAAGTAGGTTAGTGGAAATTTTCGTAACGAAATGTTCTCACGAGTTTGCAAAGAATTTTGCTATATAAATTAAAGAACCACCGTCCAACAAGTCAGTCTCGTTCGGACAGCAAGTGTAGCTGGACGATCGTTGCTCACCAACAGCTCAATAGTCTCATTCGGACAGCATGTGTTGCTGGACGATCGTTACTCAACAACGGATCAGCAGTCTCGTTCGTTCGTACATCAATAGTGCTCAATAAAGTGATTTGTTAAATAAAACCGAACATCAGTGTTTCAGTGCAATTATTTTAGAATATCGCAAACAATGTCACTGGTGAATGTCTCCATATCTGCGTCCGTTCTTACTATTACATGGCGACCGTTTTTACTATTACACTATGTCATGTCTCACTGGCTCAAAAGGGGTGCGATGGTAGCTAAAGAAGACATGAATAGAATTGTAGTGCTGAAATGGAGAGATGTTTGGGATGCTCGAATGTTATCCACAAAACATGCACCTATCATGGTTCCGAGCACACAGTCAAAAGTTAGTAGACGTCCATCTAAATTGAACCCTCTTGCAGTAATGGAACATAATATTGGCAAATCGGAAATAGACAAAAGCGATCAAATGGCATTATATGCGACAAACATTAGGAAAAGTATTAAATGGTACCGAAAGTAAGCAATGCATTTGCTCTTGGGAATAGCTATAGTCAACGCTCATATTGTTTATCAAGGGACAACAAAAACTAAAGTTGACATAAGAAGCTTCAGAGAAATGCTCGTAAAAGAGTGGTTAGAAATAAACAAACCTGCGAAAGACCCCAACAATAACAAAAAGTTAACAGACTTTTTTTTATAATCTGCACATAAATCCAACTCACGTTGGTCCAACAAGCGTTTGATCTTCAAATATTACACTAACAACGAAAGAGAAAAATTAAAAATGAGGAAATAATAAGTGAAGCTTAAAAGAATAAATAGTGAATATAAATTCGAGTCGAGTGAAAACAAATTCAAAATGACAGAAGTAACAAGATAAAAAAAAGATTAATAACGAAGATTTCGTTCCCGGTCCAACGATAACCACATCTCAAGAGTGCGGTTATGAATTTCGCAAACGTAGGTAAATTATCCGATTTCTATCGCGATCTTGGAATGTTTGATGGTAACCATTCGATTTAATTAATTGGATGACAGATGTAGAAGGAATATTTGATCTGTACAAAGATCTTCCGAAAACTCCGTATTAAGAAGTACGGATAAGAAAAGAAGTATTCGTAGAAAAATTGTGGGAGAAGCTTCAGATGTGCTGAACTCTTACAATACAACATACAATTGGAACGAAATAAAGGAAACCCTGCATTTGTACTATCAAGATCAAAGAGATCTTCAAACGCTGGATTATCACTTGACCACTGTCAAGAAGAATCCGAATGAAAGTATCGCAGCATACTGCAGTAAAGTACATCGACTAAGATGATCATGGTTTTCAATCTTACTTGTACCCACCCTTTTGCATTACTCTTTCAGGAGGGAGATGTCGTTGAAATTACCATTAAGGGACGAAATAATACTATTACAACACTTAAATATGCATTACTGGAAGTTATTGTCCCGTATAGGCCAACTTTGAGTGTCGCATATACATACATACATTTGCTGGGTTCTCGTTCTGGACTGATGAGGCCAAGCCTAAGAAAACCGTCTCCAGAGAAGAGGAGTACCAGAAAGTGTTGGCCCAGATAGGGATCACTGATGACGAAGTTCCTGATGATCTCTGCGGTTGGATGGACATCTTAAGCGACATTTACAATAATCGCACTGGCGCTTGGGACGCAAAAGGTGTCACGCTGACTGATAAAGTGACTTTGATCAATACGGCCATGAACATCAAGTTTGGCAAAGACTTTGGGGACGACGAGGAGACCGACCATATATCGGGGGTCACTTGTATGGATCCAAAGAACACGATAAAAATAGGCGACCACAGCGTACCTGACTGGTTCGAGCATTACAACACGACAGGCACGATGCCGGATAGAGTCAAGTACTATACCTGGTGGCGAGTCGACCCGCTCCATTCATTCAGCCAGGCTCTCGTGACATGCTCTGACGGCAACAAACCTGCCCTGGAGGGGTTTGTATCAGGAGAGGTTCAATACGAGGTGACTGAGGCTAACGACCTCGTTCGGATGTTGTCGTATTGTGACATCTACCTGTATAACTCATCGTGCTCTGGGGCAATAACTGAGCCGGTTGATATCCTTAACCGTAGTTTGGGATTCGGCAGTTTGGTGTTGGCAATCACCGAACTTTGGAGAGCTACCGGTGGGTTATCGTTGCTGGATTACAACAGACTAACCACCACCTGGAAGCTTAACGACCCTCAGATGCGTAACCTTGTAAACGTAGCAACAATGGGGTTTGTTGTTGAGTTACCAAATACGACGAACACGGCGTGGACGGACGCAACGTTCAAAATAAAATCCGTCGTCAAGACGCAACTTGGCGTAACAGACGATAAGTGGATGGAGCATTGGTACGGGGGTGTGGTGCCATGGTGGTTTGTCCAGGCTGTGCTCCTTAAGTTTGGAGGTCAGCTTACTGTGAAAACGAAGGAGCCTGTAAGTGTGAGACTTAACGTGGATGAGGACTGGCTCGATGAAGTCGGTTATCATATCAAAGCAGACGAGGCGTATGCTACGGACATATCGATTCTCACAAGTACGATCATGTGGCCAGCAAAGTCCGACCCCCACCTCCGCGCGGTGCTGGCTGGGGTGTAGAGGTTGTCTGCCTTGACCTCTGCATGCCAACGGGGGCGGCAAGGATGCTGGATGTACGGACCCAGCGGATACTCGATACGAACAGGACAGTTGTACGGAATACGAGTTGGATTACGGCAATACATGTATGCTCTGGCGCTGCCGAACAAGTTAATCCAATCCCTGAGTAAAGGAGGGTGGAACCTCCTTGAAATGGCGTGAGGGCTAATAACGAGTTTGTCTCCGTCCCGTTAAAACCTGGCAGGTCTCCAGTAGCGCTCACTGTCTGTCGTCGGAGTGACCACCCGACCGGCTGTAGGTGCAGGTGAGCCCTAGCCCTGCTTTATCCCGACCTGGCTCTGAGTGTGTCACCCCATAAGGGTGCACACCAACCCTCGCGTGGCCTCCCTGCTTCACTTGTGAAGCATAGATAACCACGGGGTCACTAAAGGGGACTACGGCCTACAGGCAGTGATAGCGGACTGGAGCGGGGACCCTATTCGCATGGACAAGCAAATCAACGCAAACAAGAAGGACAAGGCAAGCACGAAGGAGTCGTGCGACGCGGCGAACAAAGACTGGGATAAAGCCATACACGACTTTATCGAGAAAGCCCTGCGACGAGTCGACCGTATGGGCGAACCGAGGAAGACGGAAAAGAAGAAGCCGGAGGCAGGAACGGTGAGCTGTATGGAACAGCTTGCTGGTTTCGCCCAAAAGTCCAAGGACGAGGACTTAAAAACGGCTCTTCTTAGCGTGCTAAAGTACGTACAATCTCTAGAAAAGGAGGTGAAGGTGCTGAAAGAGCGCTGTGACAGGGTCGAGAGCTCTTCCTCAAAAGCACCGCAGGTGACCACGGGGTTTGTGACCCAAACGAAGAAGGGACGAGTCCCTAAGGAACGGACTCAGGTTAAAGCTGTGCCTACAGCGCCCAAGGCCAGCAAACCTTCTGAGAATAAGAAGACGAATAAGAAGACGAAGAAGAAGAGCTTGCGACAAAAGCAAAGAAGGCGACCAGAGGCAATACTGGTAGTCCGACTGAGCGAAGACGTTAGCTACGCAGACATCCTTCGCGGGATGAAGTCGGATACGGCCCTGCAGGAGGTAGGGCAAAGCATGGCTAAGGTGAAGCGTGCTAGAAATGGAGCCATGCTCCTGGAGCTGCAACGAGGTAAGGAGGCGGGTTGCTTTGCTAAAGTGATCCAAGAAAGCTTGGCTGGCAAAGCCAAAGTAACAGCTTTGGCCCCCCGTAAACGCTACGAGTGCCGCTACCTGGACGAGCTAACAGCAGCTGAAGAGGTGGCAACTGCGCTTAACGACAAATATGGCACAGGTATCGAACCATCAGCCATCTCCATGAAGAACGGTTATGAGGCGGGCACTCAGACCGCCTTTTTCTTCGTGTCGGTCGTCACGGCCACGAAGATCGACCAGGACGATAAATTGACGGTAGGTTGGTCAATCTGCCGTCTGCGAGAGGCGAAGCGCCTAATAGGATGCTTCAGATGCTGGAGGAACGGACACTCAGCGAAACAATGTGATGGTCCTGACCGTTCCAAGCTCTGCACCAAGTGTGGGAAGGAAGGGCATTTCCGTGCAAAGTGCCCGAGCAGCGGCTTCCACTGCCTTGACTGTGGAGGTGACCATCGAACGGGCCACCCAACCTGTAGGGAAGGCCGACGACGGGTAATCTCAACGAAGAATGGTTGAAGTAGTCCAGCTCAACCTCAACCACTGCGCCATGGCACAACAAATGCTGTGGCAGTTGGCGGCGGAGCAGCAATGCGACGTCGCGGTGATCTCAGACCCACACAGCAGACCGGTGGGAAATAACAATTATGCGACAGATAAGGAAGGACTAGCTGCAATTTTGATAACTGGCAGATACCCCATCCAGAAGATAATAGCTGACAATGTGGAGGGGCTTGTGTGCGTAATAGTAAACGATATAACTATATGCAGTTGTTACGCACCACCGCGATGGTCCATTGTTGAGTTCCGTGGATTTCTGGACCGGGTCGCAATAGCCCTCACTGGAGCTTCGAAGATAATCTTAGCGGGCGACTTCAACGCTCGCTCAACAGCATGGGAGGACAGAACAACAAATCCTAGGGGACAACTCCTTCTTGACTTAGTATCAAGACTCCAGTTAATAACTCTTAACACAGGAGACAACCCCACGTACGAGAGGAATGGAAGATCGTCGATCATCGACGTGAGCTTCGCAAGCGCGGCACTTGTCAGGAATACGAGTTGGAGGGTCCTGCAAGAGGACGTGTTTAGTGACCACAAGGCGCTACGCTATACGCTTGGCAATTCATCGCCAGAAGTGAATGTGGAACGAGCAGGCAACCGTTGGCGTGTCAACATGTTCGACGAAAATGTATTTAAGGAGTCTCTTCTTTTTGCAGGAATAAGTGACGACCTTACTGCTGAAGATATGGAGAGAGTGCTAATCACGGCATGCGACGCTTCAATGAGTCGCATCACAGGTTCAAGAACGCTGCGAAGCAATACGTTCTGGTGGAACAACACTTTAGCTGAACTCTGGAAAAAGGTGCATCAAGCATATCGGAGGAAGTTTAGAGCCTTCCGAACGCTGCTATACGAAACCAGATGTGAGGAGTATAAGCAAGCTAGGAGAGCGCTGAAGCGAGAACTACGGGCATCAAGATCTCGTTTATTCCGCGAATTACTGCAGGAGCTTGATGAAAACCCGTTTGGACGGGCCTACAAGATAGTCTTGAAGCGCATGAGGGGGAACCGCACACCACCCGAAACGTGTCCCACGACTCTATCAAGAATAGTGGACACGTTGTTCCCCCAGCATCACGCGATTGGCTGGACCACGGAACCAACGTATGGAAGCCAGATGCCTGAGTCGGCGAATGTTAGCATCACAGAAGTCGTGGACATCGCAAGTAGCCTTAAGAAGCGCAAGGCACCTGGACTAAACGGAGTACCGAATGTTGCACTAGCCGCAGCAATGAAAGCACATCCGCAGCATTTCCAACGCATGTACCAACGATGCTTGGAGGAAGGAAGTTTTCCCGATGCATGGAAGAAGCAGCGATTAGTATTGATCCCCAAATTCGGCAAATCTCCAGGAGAGGCCAACGCCAACAGACCTCTTTGCATGCTGAATGGAGACGGGAAGGTAGGCGAGCGATTGATCCTTAGTCGCCAACATCTTGAGGAATACAACGCCCTCTCAGACAACCAATACGGCTTTCGAAGAGGGAGGTCAACAATCGACGCGATGGTCAAGTTACAACAGCTTGTGTCACCAGCAAGGCAAACGAACCGGTATGGAAACCGGTTTTGCGCTGTTGTAACTCTCGATGTAAAGAATGCCTTCAACTGCGCCAGTTGGGAAGCCATAGAACTGGCCCTTCGAGATATCCAAACCCCGGAATATCTCGTACGCCTCATCAGGGTACGATGATGATGATACAAGCTACGCTAAGGGCTGAGCAAGCCATAGCGACAATTGGTAGCTGGATGAGCTCAGTTAAGCTTGAGCTAGCCCATAACAAAACGGAGCTTATGGTGGTCAGTTCGCACAGAAGTGCTCAACATGGAACCATACAAGTCGGAGGTTGCCGGACAGTGTCGAGGCGCCAACTTACATATCTTGGTGTGGTATTTGATGACCGCCTCAACTTCTACCACCATCTGGACTACATCGTTGATAAGGCAACCAGGACAATGGATTGCTTCGAGAGGTTAATGCTCAACCGAGCATGACCGAGGAGCAGCCGAAGGCGGGTGATTGCAACTGTCATATCGGCAATAATGCGCTATGGAGGACCGGTATGGGCGAGCTGTTTGAAATACAAAACCCATGTGAGGAAGATCAAGAGGGTGCACAGGAGATGCGCCATCAAGGTTGCAAGTGCGTTCTGCACTTGTTCCCACGATGCCGCAAGTGTCATCACTGTAATGATACCATTGCACCTACTACTACAAGAGGATCAGCGCATCTACGTCCGAAGAGCTTCTGGAGAAGATGTAAGTGCTGTGAAAGCTGCTGAGCGCGACGAAACATACGCAAGGTGGCAACGAGAATGGAGTTCATCCGAACACGGAAGATGGACACACGAGCTCATCAAGGAGGTCAAACCATGGACAATGAGGAAGCATGGCGAAATTGACTTCTTTTTAACCCAAGTGCTGACTGGACATGGGTTCTTCAAGACGTACCTGAAGCGGATCAACTTGGCGCCATCGGATTCTTGCCCAACGTGCGCCAACCAGGCCGAATCTGCTCATCACGTGCTCTTCGAGTGCCTGAGATTCATCACCGAACGATTGACGATACGAGATGCGGCTGGGGTACCCATCAACAAGGACAATTTATGCAACCTTATGTGTCGGAGCAAAGACGTCTGGGATGCCGTAGCTACCGCATCCCGAGTTATCATGGGAACTCTTCAGCAAGCCTGGATCGCCGAGGAACGTCTCCTTCGAAGAAGGGGTGGTGGAACATAGTCACCACCCAAAAGGTGTGTGCCTGACTGAGAGTGCATGGCAGTTGTCGGCAGGATTGGTCAGGGGCTACCCCTACGCGGGAAAGAGCATACTTCCGTGCCGGTTTGTACCTAGGCCACTTCGGTGCCCCGGGAATCGAGCCGTCGTGGAAGGCAACAGCAGATAGACGCGGACTGACAAGAAGGTATCATTAGCCTAATTGGAGGTCCGCGAAATCGTAAGTCTACTACGCCTGACGATACTAACCCTATCGTCACAGTGCGGCGCCTAGACAGTCCTTCATTGGATACGTTTATACCCCCCTACTGAAGTCAAGCCTAACCTGGTAATCCAGTAGGGGGGTGAAGGTACGAGGAGGTTTTAGTCCGTGCGAATCGGACAGGCTCAGGGCGTGGTGCCTCTTGCTTCTAGCGGGTAATACTGAGTCTCTATTAAGATTTCCTCCTTGGTAACAAAAAAACAAAAAAAAAAACAAGTACGATCATGTACGAAAAGAAGGTCCAACGCAAGGCTGCACCATACTTCACAATCCTGACTCCAACCAAGGATGCCCATGATATGAAGGTCCATTGGACTTCTTGGTACTACAATTTCGTGAATGACTTGCCTAAGAGTGGTCTCCGTCGTAGGATGAAGGTGATAGCACCGGAGTACGAGGGTATCGTTGAGCTTAACACAATGGTCTTCCCTGATAGCAGAAGGTTCAAAGGTTATGCCAATCCTGAGGCCTTCGTGGATGGCACGAACAGGTATCTCCTTCCTGTTGACCACACAGTCATGAACGGGTTGACTTGGCCGGACCCTTTTATAGACTGGCTTAAGAAAGGGTTGATTGCGATAGAACCACATCTCCTGAACCTGGATGTGGTCGGCGACGTTGGAGCAGCGATCGGTCAAGTCAACAAGACAATCATAGACTGGTTGAGCGAGAAGATCCATGGAGATGGGTCCTTTCGTGGCGACTCTGATTAACGATCTCCTTGTGGCAAGGCGGACATTCGCCGGTCTCTTTGTCTTTGGTGGGGACAAGAGGTACGCCAACATTCTAAACAATTTCAATATCACCACCAAGGAGAAGAATTTGACAAAATCGACAGCAGTTCGTTTCATGGCAGATGTTTCCACGTTCCACGCGAGGTTTCTCTCCTCTTGAGATGACGACACTTTGACGACCAGGGACAACAATTCAAGGGAAGATTCTGATGCAAGAATTGCACAAAGAAACAAGCGAATGGGATCTTCCTATTTCAGAGAAGTTACTCAAAATGTGGAACGATTGGCTTAACCGTGTCGTACTAGTGAACAACATTCGCGTTCCGAGATGGGTACTGAAAGCAACAAGGGCCGTAGAATTACACATTTTTGTGGATGCGTCCGATAAGGCTTTCGCGACTATAATATACGCAAGAAGCCAGGATAACGGAAAACCGCATGTCCAAATCCTCGTTGCCAAGGCCAGAGTTGCCCCAATAAAAGGATTATCAATTCCAAGATTAGAATTGCAAGCCGCAGACTGTGGGAAACGGTCAAGGTGGAAACAAGAATGACGATCACAAGATCTATATTCTGGAGTGATTCCAAGACAGTATTGGCATGGATAAACTCCGCGCACCGCAAATACAAACAGTTCGTGGCTCACCGAATCAGGGAAATATTAGATGCTACAACAGTAGATCAATGGAGGTGGGTACCGTCGGAATTTCGCAAAGAGGATCAAGACGCCCAACGATTTATCTGGCGCGATTGTGAAGATCGTCCCATAGACACATATGTAATGCAAGTTATGACGTTTGGTTCGACTTGCTCACCCTCAGGCGCTCAAGCCTCAAAAAAACAGTAACGCCGAAAGATTAAAGGAAAAATACCCATTAGCCTTGGCACCTATCGTCAATCAACATTACGTGGACGATTATAACGATAGCTTCAATTCATTAGTAGACGCCAAAAATACAATCGAACAGGTGATAAAGGCGAAAGGTGAAAAGAGACACCTTACCAAAAAATATCTTCGGGTACCATGACGGACGTCAGTGGAACCACAATGGCGGACTCCTCACAGTTCGTCGACCAGAACACTTTCGTCGGTGTTCTGGAAAACACAGTCGTGCCTGGGTTTCATGAGGGAGACCAGGGAGGAAAGAACAACGGGGGTAACTGGGAGATTGTCGACTCAACAGAGTCTGGAAAACCTTCGGGCCCTAGCGGTGGAAGAAGAGTTACGCGCAAGACCGCAAGCAGTCTACAGTAATTCGACAGTAATTCCATCCCAAAGCACGGCGGTGACTCGCACGGTTCGAAACCGGGTGGCGGCAATGGGCCGAACAGTGGGGGCGGTGGCGGCAGCGGCCAGGGTGGCCAACCTGGTCCACCAAGCAGTGGAATCAATGGCAGTGGCGGAGGGGGTAGTGGACGAGGTGGAAATGGAGGAGATCCACACCTTAGTCGACCGGTGGGCGGTGGAGGTGCTGGGGGAGCACCCTCTGCAAGTTCAGGAACGTCGGCACTCCTGGCCAAACTGTTCGCTGAACCCTTACGTGATCCGGTGCCGAGTGGGACCCAGTTTCTTCCTTGCAATACCGAAAAGGTGGTAAGTGAACGGGAAGGTAAAGAGACACAGTACAGTCCTGTCATGTGGGCTGACCCCCTTTTCCGCTGAACATTACTGTTGAGTCAACGAGTTCAGCCATTGACAGGATGCCAGCTGTGGGAGTCAGCGTCAATAACAGATTGGACGCTCAAGAGTCGCTCCTGACAGAGCAAAACCTTATGTTAACATCAGTTGTGGATACTGAGGCTAACCCAACCATACTCAGGTCCATGATGCCAGTGAAAGGTATGAAAGACACGAGCGCGTTGATATGCCTAATGGAAACATCTCGCAGAACTGGCATCCAAGCGATGACAGATAAGGCCCCTCTGATCCGACTGGGGTTGCTCATGCACTGTTTGGCCCCAGTAGAGTGGATGGTTCGCAGAACATGGTAGCGAACGGTTATGCTGACATATCTAAAGCCACAAAGACGTGGACTAGTGCACCTTCCAATTCCACGTCCACCCAAATTTGCATTGACGCCTTGGCGAGCAAACTTTACTGGCGGACACTGTCACAATACTCCAGACTGATAAGTGGCTCAGCTGCGACAGCTGACCTGATCTACGATAGTAAACAGACTGTCGTTGATACGAATAGAGTGAAGTTCATTTACGTGAAGATGAGTTGGCGCGGACAGTCGAGGCTCGGCCCTTACATCTTGGCTCACACCTCGACCAAGTGGTGGAACCATGCCGTGACTGTTTCAATTCCTGTCAAAATACACGATCAAAAAACCTCGACCAATACAAAAACGGGACCGCTGAGGAGCGGATACCTAAAGGGTCTGGAAAGGCGCAGTAGGTAGCGTTCGGACTGGACCCGCCGGTGTAGCCCTAGGGGGATTGCAGTTGGCATTTTGCCTTCCATTCCTTCCGTGCTAATGCCCAAACTGGGCGGGACCGGGGGAATTGGAGAATGGGGCACATGGAGTTTCGTTAGGGGGTATGCGGCCTTCTGCCGTGAGTCCTCCACTCCACGCTAACCTGGCGTGGGTCGGCTATAAAACCTTTTTTTCTTCATGTTAATACCAAAAAAAAAAACAACATAGTAGCATGATATCATTCCCTGTCATGTGAGAGTGCACTTCAGATATTGAGGAAAAGAGTGAGTCGAGTGTCACGGTGTTAGTGCTGAGATCTGGTGGTAGGTATATGACCCCGGCAAAAGATTAGATTAGATATGATAAGATCTAATATCAAGCGAAGAATGGTGTTCATTTGTTATATAAAGCTGCCCAATTGGTAATGTCGAGCGTAATCCATGCACAGTTGCAGCTGTAACAAATGCTTTCGTGTCCAGAATACCAACGATTATATCATTTTATGAAACCGAGTTAGTTCCGAAATACGCATCTAGAATTGTTGAGGTTTTTAACCCTGTAGAACAAAATGCCCTCAAATCCCCTCAATTTCATAAGAAAGCCATCCATACAAATTTTTACTTGTGAAACAAAATTAGGGGCTTGCACGCAGTTTCGCGCACGAAAGGAAGGCTGAAACCAAGATTGAATTCTGGTAAATAAATCTTTCTTATTTTAATAAACCGGTAAGGAAATTGACGCGATAACCTAAGTCAGAAGAACATTGGTTGTGCGTCAAATGCCATAAAATAGCTTATGAGCTCAATAGGAACAAAGCAACGGCTAAGGAATTCGCCGGACAAGAGGTGGATAGAACAGAGGCCTTATTAGCGCGATTAATACTTGCTCAACAAGAACAAGCGCAGGAACTTTACAAGCTCTTCTCGTCTATAACTAATAAAGGCCAGGATTCATCGCATATAGAGACACTGCTAAAGAGACAAGCTCTCATGCAGTCACCAAGATTTGGAGGCAACCCATCGGACTGGCCCAATTTTAAAAAGGCGTTTTATAGTACGTCCGAAGAAGGTAAATATTCTAATATTGAAAACCTTACTCGACTAAATCAAACTTTATACGGGCCAGCCTTAAAGATAGTCCAGTGTGAGTGAGTTTCCGGCGTGGATCCTCTCTCCGATCCTGTGATAGGATTTCGTAAAAGGCATCGTGCGTACGATCGACGCAACTAGTGAAACGAGTTATATTAAATTGCAACTACTGAAAACATATGGATTACAAGGATACCTTTATTCTTTACTACGTGATAGCCAACACCAGAATGAATCTTCGTTTCCCATCGCTTTTTCTCGCCTTCTCGCTCTCGTTGCTTCGTTTATCAGCCGCCCGGATAGAACGCGTCGCCCGGATAAGCGTCGCCAGGATAAAACGATCCGTCTTCAGCTCGATCTACAATAGTAGATTGGGATGATCCACTTTATAACAAGCTTCAACAACGATGACTGATAATACGTACCAACATCGATACGTACGATCCAGTTACAATTAATTTCTATTATTGGACCTGTTGTGCAAGATAAGCTGTTGAATCTCGTTGTGCGGATTTGTAAGTATAAGGTTGCGGTTATTGCCGACATCGAGAAAATGTAACGTCAAATTAGTATGCACCCTGAAAATCGACCTTTGCATCGTATATTTTGGCGATTTAACGATACAGAACCTGTGCAGGTATTTGCACTGGCCACTGTGACCTATGGACTAACTCCACTTCTTCAAGTAGCTGAGGGGATGAAGGAGCTCCCTTCTCGTTAGCAACAGAAGCTGTGAAGAAGAACCTTTACGTGGATGACCTGATTTCTGGTGCAGAAAATATCGGGCAAACTATCTAACTGCGGGATAAACTGACCAGTTTAATGGAGAAGGGTGGTTTCCGCTTTCGTAAATGGTGCGCGAACGATATCGGAGTACTTGACGGGTTGGCTCCTGATTTGCTAGGAATGAAATCATTGTACGAATTCGAGGCAGGAGCAAATGTGAAAACGCTTGGTATATGTTGGTATCCACCGAGTGATGTATTCCGATTCACAATATCGGTTTAGGCACGCTGCGTTGCAGACAACGCACCATCTATCTCATCCTGGCAATCGTGCAACGGCCAAATTAATAACGAAGCGATTTGTTTCGTCGAACATACACAAGAACAGCATTGCCTTCGCCAAGAGCTGCATACGGTGTCAACGATCGAAAGTGATGCGCCACACGCAATCGCCTGTATCCCGGTATTGGGCACCGGACAGTCGGTTTGCGCATATTAACATCGATATCGTGGGACCATTTCCCCAGAGTAGAGAAAACCGTTACTACCTAACGGTCATCGACAGGTTCATTCGGTGGTCGGAAGCGTTTCCCATACCAAATATGACCGTACCAACAATCGCTGAAACGGTGGTTATTTTTTTTTATAACGTATTTTGTGTAACTGTTTTTATCTCGTTTCTATAATGCAAAATGCAATTCATGATCTAATACAACGGCAGGTCTCGATTTAAGCAGCCATTAACAAAAATACTATCGGTCTTTCAAATCCGTCCGCTGTCCGTTTTCACTAGTAGACAGTGAGTATTTTCGAACATTTCTAAACGGTCTGCATATGCAATATGTCTCATCGAGCAGAAAAACGGTTACGCATGCACTACTGCCTAGTGTTTACAATGAGCTATTTGAAAAAGTCGTAACAAAACTCAATAGTGCGAAGGCATTTTCGCTTACTGCAGACAGATGGAAACATGAAACATGAAAGTTACAACAACAGGCAACCGGTGTATGCAGAAGTGCAATTGCCGACATTCTTGGAGCGTTCCCGTTCCCACGGTCGGACGTAACCCGAGCGGGCACACGCGCATCGGACGAGACGTTGACGCTGCAGACGGTTGCCGGTGAACGACTGTAATTTGTAATTTGCAGAAATAAAGACAGACAGTTCTGTTGTAGCCAGCAAGGTGTGAAGTTGCTTTTTTAAAAAGACCTCCGGAGAAAGAAATCCATAACTTGAATAATACTAGTTTTTATGCAATCACCGCACATTATATCGAATCAGAAATTTAAAAAAAAAACATACCGGAGCAATACGGCCAGGCCGTTCTAATTGAATTAAAAAAAAATGCCGGAGCAGAAATTACAAACTGGACAACAGAGGTAAATGGTGGTGTTGTGGGGGGTGTGGGGGGGGGGGGGGGGGTTATGG
>KZ063109.1:47903-77296 GCA_002091835.1 Anopheles maculatus
TTTTTAAAACAAGCGCGACCCGTAGTCGATTATTCCCCGTTTCTGGATTGCTCCGGAGTACTCCAGTGCTCCGGAGTGCTCCGGATTCGATCGGAGTACTCCGGAGATCCGGAGTCGAATCCGGAATTTTATCGGATTCGGAGTCGGTTTTCAACATGTGGATTCGGAGTGGATTCGTGAATCCACTCCGGAGTTCCCATCACTAGTACGGATTAACTCGTGTTTGATAGTCAAATTATAATAAAAGGGAAGAGATAATTATTCAACATGTCGAATCACAAACATGTGAATTCCGAATGGTTGGTTGAAAAGGCAAGTTAGCACACTATCAGCACACTGAAACCTGAGCATCGATCTACGCCGAGCCTTCTAGAACAACGTAGCATAAACATAAACATCGACTCATAAACAGATGGAGAAGTGTGGGAGAACGCGACAACGCACCAACAGCGCCAGATCGTACATACCAATAAACCAGTGTCAATCCAACACTCCGAGTTAACAACGGTTGTGTTCTAAAGAATTTTTTTTAATTCGAAACCACTAAGCTGGCTCATAACTTACACTAAACCAGTTACGTCGTTGTTAAAAAAAATATGTTCTTAACCATGGGTGTGTGGCGCTCCCTTCGCTTTCGTTCGCCGCTCTGCAAATTGGCGAAAGCAAAACAATTGAAGGCGAAATCGACAAGATAAGCTTCATGCATTGGTGCGACATTCTACAATCCGGAAAGACGTTAGCCGGAAAACAACAAGTACTTTGTTCTGTCTTTTGGTGGACCTTGAGTCCTTGCACACATATACAGCCACATACTTCTAACACATTCAAACGCGCTTTCGAAAGCTTATTGTTTTCGAAGCACATGTCTATTAATACACAAATACGATTAGGCAGGCCAAATTAAACTTTTGCAAAATCAGTTCTAATTGAACCATGCACGAAGATAGTCCATCATGGAGAAGGTTGATTTTCTGTGATTACCTACATATATGTTTTTTTTTCGCAACCGGTGTATGCAGAAGTGCAATTGCCGACATTCTTGGAGCGTTCCCGTTCCCACGGTCGGACGTAACCCGAGCGGGCACACGCGCATCGGACGAGACGTTGACGCTGCAGACGGTTGCCGGTGAACGACTGTAATTTGTAATTTGCAGAAATAAAGACAGACAGTTCTGTTGTAGCCAGCAAGGTGTGAAGTTGCTTTTTTAAAAAGACCTCCGGAGAAAGAAATCCATAACTTGAATAATACTAGTTTTTATGCAATCACCGCACATTATATCGAATCAGAAATTTAAAAAAAAAACATACCGGAGCAATACGGCCAGGCCGTTCTAATTGAATTAAAAAAAAATGCCGGAGCAGAAATTACAAACTGGACAACAGAGGTAAATGGTGGTGTTGTGGGGGGTGTGGGGGGGGGGGGGGGGATAAAATTTTCCTCACAACCGGAAGTAGAGGGACAATAACGATTTCAGTTGATTTTGTTCATTGCGTAAGCACCGGTCAATGTTTGCGAGCTGAATGTTGTGTTTGATTCTGTTGTAAATTAATGTTATGTTGTGAACTTGTTTCGTTAAGTGTTGTTCCTCCCGCCATTACCCCCGTCACACCGGTGTTGTGCTTTTCCAGTTTGGTTTTTTATTTTACAACTTTTTTTTTCAATTCACCTTTTTCCATACAACGTATTCTATTGTGCGTTTTTGTGTGTCTCTCTTTCTCTTTCACGCGTTGTCTTTGCATTCGAACGCACCGCAGTTATTATGATGGACGAGGAGGACGATGAGGAAGACGAGGAAGAGGACATCGAGGAGGAGGATCTGGACATTGGGGCCGAGATTGATCCCGATTCACCACCGTGGGACGTGTACGGTGATATGGACGTGGAGGATCAGGATGATACGACGGAGAACACGGCGTTGCTGCGCACTGCTGCCAAGACGGAAATCATCGTCACACCTATCAGTCCGGTAAGGAAGGGATTCGAAAGATAAAAAAGAAATAAATAAATTAATGTAATTTTTGGTTGTTTGTTATAAACACCAGGCGTCTCCATCATAAAATTCAAATTTTAAAACAAACATTTGTTGATTATGCAATCATGTCATGCAATTTTGTTGACATTTCTATATAAAATTTCAATATTAAAAGACCCGATTTCCTGAAGAAACTTATAAATAAAAAATAAATCAAAATATTTGTACCTATTATTAGTATCAAAATCAGTAATTTAAATATATAAAAGATAAGCTTCATGCATTGGTGCGACATTCTACAATCCGGAAAGACGTTAGCCGGAAAACAACAAGTACTTTGTTCTGTCTTTTGGTGGACCTTGAGTCCTTGCACACATATACAGCCACATACTTCTAACACATTCAAACGCGCTTTCGAAAGCTTATTGTTTTCGAAGCACATGTCTATTAATACACAAATACGATTAGGCAGGCCAAATTAAACTTTTGCAAAATCAGTTCTAATTGAACCATGAACGAAGATAGTCCATCATGGAGAAGGTTGATTTTCTGTGATTACCTACATATATGTTTTTTTTTTTCTTAGACATCGACTGACGAAAATTAAACCGTAAAGAAGAAATACGCTCAAATTCGAACCGAGCAGAATAAAACCGGTGGGGGCATTCCACTGGCCTTAAAATTAATCAATATCGAGGAGCATATTTGTTGCCGACGCAACACTTAAAAATTAGTTCCCACCATAATAGAATAAGATCCACGCCACGCGCGATGCAAACGATGCGAACGACACTTCCACGCGCGCGACATATGACCGCGTAAAGGGTTACGCGTCAAAAGGGGGAAAAAACATGTAACGCGGCGACACGTGTAATTGAGTAGTTTCGGAGTGGTCAGTTAGAATTTAAGCAATCAAAAATTAGAAATAAATCAGCATTCAACAACAACCGAAGCGCTCATCGTTATTAGTCGAAGATCTCCTCCGATCTAAAAACAAGAAAGAAAAACGGCGGAACCGAACCTGGAGAAGCGGTTCGGAGTGACACTCTGGGACGAACTAAACCAGCTCGGTGTTCTGCACCGGCGCTGGTCGCTGCGACGGAGGTTCTCCGGCGTCAGCAAAAATATTCTTAATGTCACAAATATAAAGGCAAATGTTGATAGAGCTAAAGACAGCATTTGTATTGGAACTCCAGTGTGCAGTAAAGAACGACAGCAACTAAATATTACCGATACATATGCTCATACATATTCTGGCGGAGCAGCAGCAACAGGTGCTGGAGCAGCCACAACAGCTGCAGCTGGAGCAGCCGCAACAGCTGCAGCTGGAGCAGTCGTAACAGCTGGAGCAGCAGCAACAGCTGGAGCAGCCGCAACAGCTAGAGCAGCGGAAGCAGCAGTTAGAGCAGCGGAAGCAGCGGCTAGAGCAGCGGAAGCAGCAGCTAGAGCAGCGGAAGCAGCAGCTAGAGCAACGGAAGCAGCAGCTAGAGCAGCGGAAGCACTCTGGGGCAGGATAAGTCAGGAGATGACGCTATGATTCTGGCCAAGATCATCCCATATGCTAGAGCATCTCATGTTTCTAGCATCTTCCCT
Organism: Anopheles maculatus; assembly: GCA_002091835.1. NCBI lineage: Eukaryota > Metazoa > Arthropoda > Insecta > Diptera > Culicidae > Anopheles > Anopheles maculatus. The sequence goes on from KZ063109.1 coordinate 51,470, forward strand.
GTAGGATAGGGAAAAGAGAAAAGGTATGCAAAGATCTGAATTTGATCTCAGGTAACTCCATTTCGGCTGACATAGCACCGGCTGCAAACGCATTCAGAAGTCGATTCCCTAACGAAACAATTTCATTCATGTAATTGAATAAATTACACAAAGACCAGCCAATAGTGTTAAGGTTTATTTCAAGGTTGTTAATAATTTGACAACTAACACATTGTAGTTAAGCAATCATTTAATCCATTTAACCACCAATCATTCTATATCCACTAACCAATTATTATTAGATAAGACGTTGTTTATGCACAACCATTTATATTATCCTAATCCATTAATCAATTAGTATATAAATTTTAGTTTTTAGGATAAGGGCTGGTCTTTGTGTAATTTATTCAATTACATGAAAGAAATTGTTTCGTTAGGGAATCGACTTCTGAATGCGTTTGCAGCCGGTGCTATGTGGATAAGATGATTTCCCGCACCACAGACAAAGGAAAGGCTAGAATCGTGAGTTTCAAAACGATTTACGGCCTGGTTAACAATGTTGGTCGAGGAGGAAACACGGTACTAACTCTTTCAAGAGTAGCTGCTGTTTTCCCTCTGATAACCATCAGACTCCTATCCATGTCTGACTTGAACATTCCCAGAGCTGTTCTGCTGCCGGCTGCTGATTTTGGAGAAAAATTCCCGAAAACTATGCAGACAGTAATTGCTGCCGCAATATTCCCTCGCACAGCTCAGGGCAAAGAGCTCATGCGAGCATTGCTGCTGTATTTGATTGAAGAGAACAAACTGCTGGGGCAGGATAAGTCAGGAGATGACGCTATGATTCTGGCCAAGATCATCCCATATGCTAGAGCATCTCATGTTTCTAGCATAGGGAAAAGAGAAAAGGTATGCAAAGATCTGAATTTGATCTCAGGTAACTCCATTTCGGCTGACATAGCACCGGCTGCAAACGCATTCAGAAGTCGATTCCCTAACGAAACAATTTCATTCATGTAATTGAATAAATTACACAAAGACCAGCCAATAGTGTTAAGGTTTATTTCAAGGTTGTTAATAATATGACAACTAACACATTGTAGTTAAGCAATCATTTAATCCATCTAACCACCAATCATTCTATATCCACTAACCAATTATTATTAGATAAGACGTTGTTTATGCACAACCATTTATGCACAACCAGCAGCGGAAGCAGCAGCTAGAGCAGCAGCTAGAGCAGCGGAAGCAGCAGCTAGAGCAGCGGAAGCAGCAGCTAGAGCAGCGGAAGCAGCAGCTAGAGCAGCGGAAGCAGCAGCTAGAGCAGCGGAAGCAGCAGCTAGAGCAGCGGAAGCAGCAGCTAGAGCAGCGGCAGCAGCAGCTAGAGCAGCGGAAGCAGCAGCTAGAGCAGCGGAAGCAGCAGCTAGTGGAGCGGCAGCGGCTGCAAGAGCAGCGGAAGCAGCAGCTGGTAGAGCGGCAGCAGCTGGCGCAGCCGAAGTACCTGCAACAGCAACTGGAGCGGCTGGAACAGCTGGAGCAGCAGAAGCTGCGACTGCTACAGAAGCAGCAGCGGAAGCATCCGCAACGTCTGGAACAGTATCAGCAGCATTGAGAGCAGGGACAGCAGTAACAAGAGCAGGAACAGCAGCAACAGGAGCTGGAACTCATACATGCTGCTCAGCCAGAAAATCAAATGTGCGCTACAGATCTAACGTGCGCAACAGACCAGTTGGAACAAAGACCAATTACTTCACAGGCTGCATCATCATCGCCACCGGCACGGAAAACCAACAAAAACAACAAAGTCAAGCAAAACAACCCGATAATTACCAACAGACTTTGGCAGAGCAAAATGATGCTATTGCAAATTCTTTGGCTGAAATGGTGTGATGATGAAAATATTCGTTGAAGCAACGATTACTCAAAAATACTCAGTTGCAAGTTTCGCTTAACCAACTACTACTAAGGATCATGCAGCAGCATATAGTCGGAACCATTTATAAGGTTTTACGACTAGAACGTCTATCATGCATCCCAAATCGTCATATCGTGGAAAACCGCGTCAAATACGCTCCAGAAATCCGGTTGCGACCGCCAACGAAGATTCGCCTGTTACTCCTATCTTACAACGCAAACCTTCGAGGTTGGCCAGGTCTGCCGGACCACCAGTAGATCGGGAAGATCACGCAGCTGTAGCTGCAGCTTTCAAACCGAAAGCACTTTCGTCGGAATTGTTCTCCGAACGAAACGATCTGCTCCTTAATTCATGCTACCGCTGGCACACTAATAAGGAGGCTTGAGTCATTCCGCAATGACTACTCAGGTATCTTTCAACTCTCTCTGTCTTCATATGAAGCCGCCACTCGCAAGGAGTCATCACTGAAGAAAGGCCTAGCCTTCTGTCAGTATTGGTACTACTGCGCAACGCTATATTATGGCGTAGGCTTGTGTACATTGGTGCTGCGCACGGAGATAGATATGTGCAAGGTATTGAGCGGTTTCATGCACCACCGCTTGGATGGGTAGGCCGTCCCGTCCGACATAGCGGAATATCTTTCCGGCATAGGTGATGTTACTGACTTCGCTTGCGTGCCGTAGAAACTAGAAATTGGAATCGAGTTGTCCACTGATCTTGTCGCGGGTTTGTCAGATCACTAGGGTTTTGTTTCACAAGTCAAAATTTGTATGGAAAAATGAGGGCCTTTTGTATGAAACTGAGGGGATATGAGGGCATTTTGTATGCAATGTCTACAGGATGTCTAGAGGGTTGAGGGCATTTTGTATGCAATGTCTACAGGATGTCGAGAGGGAAGTTCATAACACACAAATCGCATCCAACAATTTAGAACAGCGAATAGAAGTTGCAACGGCAGAAGACTCTGCATTTAATACAGAGTGCATTTAGAACTGCAGTCCAACTGAAGAAATTAATAAATTAAAACAACGCAATAGTCTTCATGGAAAGTTCCATGATCACCTTGAGCAAATTCGGTACCCACGATCAGGCAGAAACCATGTATCACCTAACCATAAGCAAAATAGGTTCCCACAGTCAAAAAAATTTCTGCGAAAAGACAAACAACTCATTACGCGTGTCCAGTCTAGAAATTTAATATCAAACACACGCCAATTGCAATAACCAATCATAATTCAGACAAACAAATTGATCAGGTGCATTTGGGAATTTTCCATCCTTTAAGAACCAATCAAAAATCAGCAAACAGGTAAAGAAGACACCTTTGAAATGTTCACACGTTTTAGGACCCAGCAAAACTTTGGTAAACAATTAGATCAGATGTCCAGGAATTTAAGTCTGTTGATTTATTAGGCTGTGAAATTGTTTAAGATTAACCAAGTAGCCATTGGGTTCGATCGGTATATAAAGGGAACATTCGGTTCTCGTGAGTTAGTCATTTCCGTAGATCGTTCCTGTGAACTATAAACTTCCGTGTTGTTAAACTTCGAATAAAGAACGGTTCTCCATCCAAAAGCTAGCAGTTCTCTTTAAAGTCAGTGGAAATTTCCACCACAAATGTTCTCACATTTTTTGCAAAGATTTTTATATAAATAAAGTGCCAACGTTCCAGCAGTCAGTCGAAGTCCTGACGTGAAACGACGCTAGGACTTTGAGCGGTTAAAAAGCCAAACCAGTGTGTTGTGTATTCTTCCGAAAGAAAGTACTGAGTGAAGATGGTGGAAAGAAGTAGCCACATGGCGACCGTGACTCTAAACCGGCATCTTCGGACAATAAAAGTGCATCGCAAAACAGTGACAATGGAGACAGCAGATAAAATAAGCGAAGTGTTGTCACTGTTACAAAAACTAGACCACGAGGATCGCGAACGGCTATCGGGAGAGCTGGATAAACTATTGTGTCGATATGCCGAAACCAATACTGAATTGGATGAAGAAATAGCGATGCTGGTGTTTATTATCGAAGGCCGTATCGGAATGGATAAACTAGGCAGGGAAGAGGAAATGGACCGCAAAATAAAAAAGGAAAGACATCAAAGTGAGTGCAAAACAGTGAATTAGTGAATGTGGAAACCTAAGGCAAACTATCAGTATAGACTATCAGTTGTACACAAACAGTGAAGTGATTGCAGTGAAAATGCAGGCATAAATAAGTGAAGGAGTCAGTAGATACAAATTATAGTGAAAAAAACAATGATTGTAGAAGAGATGCTAACGGAATGCGCCTATTGGCTAGCGCATATAGTGGAACATCAAGTGCAAACGTCCAGCCTATCGCCAGAAGGGCAAAGAGAAGTGATACAGTTGATTAACGGAGTGCGGATGCATTTGCGTGAGGACAATGAAGTAGAAACTATTGAAAAATACATATATTATGTGTATGCACGTATTGGCGCATAAGGTGAGACAAATCAGCCACCAAAAAGACTACCACATGAAATATAAAGAGTAAAGACACAAGGTGATACAAAAAAAAAAATAAAAGTGAGAACAAAAACAAAAAATACAATGAGTGAGAATTAGTGGAAAATTGGAGAACAGTGAAAAAAACCCCTCAATAAACAAAAATAGGTGAACAGTGAAAAAAAAAATAGACTCCTCAATATACAAAACAAAAACTGATGAACCAGAAAGTACAAGTATCCAACACGGGTGCTCTCGAACTCACAATGTTCGACACAAAACATCATAACCCTATATTTAGTGGGGATGCACAAGTGAAAGTGTTAAATGTGTTAGAAGACCACAAGTTATCCCACCAAAGCCACGATTGGAACCTGTGGCACATAGTGATATTCTGCATCGGACAATTGCTGTATGCACTATGGAAAGGATACAAAGCTATCCTAAAGAAGCAAACAATACGAGCAATTGAACAACAGAATGCTTCAAGAGTGTGAAGTAAAAACAAACGAAGCTGAAAACATCTGGCACACCCGACGCGCATCGAAACGATCGAAGTACCCGAAGACATAGAGCACAGCCCACCTGCAGTATGACGAAGATGAAAATCACCGGACGCAGCGAAAGTTGCATGGCTGAACAACGCTGACAACGGCATGAAACAGCATACTTCTGCGACAGCATAACGAAGAAAAACGGTGAAGTAATTTTTTTAATTCATAAAAAAGAACGCATATTATTAATAAAAATATATATGCTCTACGAAAGGCATTTTTAGAAGAAAAAAATCTTCTATGCTGGGTTATTACTAAAATATTTTTTGGATGAAGAAAATATTGCTAGAAATCGGTTCACTTGGATAAAGGTCCTAATGGGCATAATAGACAATTTCATACACAAATTGAGAAACATACTAACAACTTTCAAAAAAGCACCTAATCGAAGATATAGATATTCAACCCTAGTATCCAAATTAAACGAGATAAAACTAATTTACAATAATATATTAACTCTCGTAGAGGATTTAGAGGAGAATAAACAAAAATGTTCCTTAAAGGTAGCAAGGGAAATAGTTTCGGATATGAGATTAATAATAGGTCAAAAACTAGAAGGATCAAAACTCATATCCTTCAAAACAATATCACTAATTGTTTTGAAATTAATATCACTGAAAAACAAAAGTAAAATGGCGAATATGGACATGAAAACGGCAACGGCACTAGTAAAAGAATATAATGGAGAGTCTGACAGACTAAATACGTTTATAGGCTCTGCCTATTTAGTGAAAGACTCCATACCAGCAGGGCAGGAAGCCACCCTAGTAAGATTTCTGAAAACAAGACTTTCGGGTAAGGCTCGTATAAATATAACACACAACGTTCAACGGCCTGTCACAAAATATAACAACGTTCGAAGAATTCATTGACGATGTTAAAACCAGATGCGAAGAAAAAACAAACCCGCAAAAGATAATAGCCGAATTAAAGGCAGTAAGAAACAGAGAACCTAAAGAGATGTGTGAGGAAATCGAACTACTCACAAGAAAATTAAAGGAGTTATACATACAACAGGAAATACCGGAAAGAGTAGCAAAAGAAATGGTACTAAAAGTAGGAGTCGATACATTGATAGAAAAAAACTCAAACCAGGAAACAAAGACGCTCTTGAAAGCCAGGCCATTCACGACAATTTCCGAAGCAGTTCAGAAACTTCTGGAAAATGAGACCACAACCAACCAACAGGCCCAGGTGTTACTATATAACAGACAAACAAATGGGTATAATCAAGCCAGCAGATATTCGAGAAACTTCAATGGTAACTGCAACCAAAGAAGCCACCTGCAATATAGTCAAAACAGGTACCAGCAGTACAACCATAATAGATACCAACAGAATAACAGGTATCAGCAGAACAATGCTAACAGACAAAGAACCTTCCCAGACAGACAAACGAACTATCGAGCAGCAGGGTCAGTAAACCAGAATACCAGATGTGGTGGATACAGCCACACGCTACAGCTGATTCAGCACCGCATCGTTCTGCGTAAAATGGTCGGTGCTATCACTTACCGGTGACGCTTAGCAACATAGCCGATTCGGTCAATTCAGCACCGTGTAGTTCTGCGTTTACCAAACGTAATACGATCGGTGCCATCCACCGGTGGCGATCGGTTACTAACCATCGTTAAACGTCTACCGAATCAAAATGGGAATCCCCAGGTTCAATAAATTCAGGGCAGTTCAATAAATGAAATTCGAGAAATCATTATCGCACAAACCGGGAATCAGAACAGACGTATATTTAATATATTTAGACGTATTTAAAAATCACAAGGCGATCCTGCCAACCTTCATCATGTAGTGAAAAGAGCAAGTGCAGAAAAAAGGAAGTGCAGTTCCCGCACAAGTGGCGTTTCTAAACAGATGGTGTTCTTTCCTAGTGACAGTGTTAAAAAGTGGTGATACCGTTCTTATACAAGTTACCAAAATGTGTGGTTCAAGTCAGGCTAATAGCATAGACGGTGATGCCCAAGTTAGCATCGTGAATACACTAGAACAGCATTCGGCTGATCACGATAACCATGATATAAAAGTATGGTATATTCTAGTGATCTGCACTATCCAACTGGTGCAATTCATCTGGAAAATGTGGAAAGCTCTGATGAAAAAGCAAGCAATGACAGCAGCACAACTCCACGCCAGCACAAATAACCAGAAACAAATTGTGGAACTAGTGTGAAGGAACCATAGGCGTGACCATTGAACAATTATTGGAAAACTGTGTGAAAGTGGAAGTAAAAAATGATAAAGTATGAAAAACAATTTAAGAAAGACGCTAAACGAACGTAAAGCAAATAAAGTGAAAAGGAAAAAGATATATAATCATAAACTCGAAAAAAAATAGAATATAAGAGTGAAAAGTGAAGTGTTAATCAAGCTGGAAGAGTTAAAAGAATTATTCGGAAATTTAAAAACAGAAAAAATATAAAATGGGAGCCACATTACAACAAATTTTAAAAAGATTGGCAGCCGTCAAACAGGTCCAATCAGAACGATTGAAAATCGCTCAGGACAAACGTTTATGTCTTGGTTGTTTAAAATCGAACAACCATTAAATTAACAACAAGGCAATTAATTTCAATCAGAAATTAATAAAAAAAATCAGTAACATTATCTAAAATTAAAGTGATTACATATCTTATGACAACAAAATTAACATGGCATTCCCATAACACTTTTTTTTTTAATTTGTAGTATGACGGCCGTAGGCCGTATTGTCAATTCCCATAACACTTCATACGGTAAAAAAACGAAAACGTTAATTAAAATACTTTAGGATGGAATTAATCAGAAATTCGGATATTTGGATGTAGACATTGTGCAGCTAGCGGGAGTTTTAGACCCGAGATTCAAGCATAAAGCATTCAATAGTGACACCCAATTCAATCAGTGCTGCGCAGTATTACATTTTGTAAGTATATGTATTATTCTTTTATTTTCTGCGATCAGCGTTTTTCCTATACCCGGCAGACAAAATCGTTATGCTTTCTCATTTTGTTGTTCACACTTGTCCATTAGACGGAAAGATCCAATAATGGCTCCGTTACTTTTATGCCAAACGGACACGTTCGTTCATCCATTCACTCACACAGGTATCAATTATTTCGGACCCTACGAGATAGCCGTTAAACGGTGGGATGTAATATTTACATGTATGATAACAAGGGCTAACCACAATGAACTAGCAGAAAAACCGAACACGGATTCATTTCTGCTATGTTTTAAGAGCATCCAAGGAAGAAGAGGATCGATGTCACATGTCCATAGTGACAACGGAACCCCCTTGTTGCACCGACAAGCAATTGACGAATTAACGGAACTAATCAAACAGATTAACACCATAATGGGAAAGGGAGAAGCGATGAAACTAAAAAAAAAAGATCCGAATCCGAATAATAAAATCAAATCTCACTCTTCATTGCAGACCGCAACGACCACTCACTGTGGAGGTGCTAAGAGGAGCACTGATACAGGCGGAGTTCATTTTAAATTCACGCCCTCTCACTCATATTCCATTGAATCGCGTGGATGATGAAGCATTGACACCGTTCCATATACTCATTGTAAGAGCAAACAACATCATTAGTAGAGAACCAGCCACCCTCCAAACTACCAGTGTTTGCAGTTGCAGTAAAAACTGAAGAATATTAAATAGATTCGCTCCGAACGTTTAACCACATGCCGAAAGAAGTAGCCACATGGCGACCGTGACTCTAAACCGGCATCTTCGGACAATAAAAGTGCGTCGTGACAGTGATATTGAAAAACAGTGAAAAACAGTGACAATGGAGACAGCAGATAAAATAAGTGAAGTGTTGTCACTGTTACAAAAACTAGACCACGAGGATCGCGAACGGCTATCGGAAGAACTATTGTGTCGATATGCCGAAACCAATACTGAATTGGATGAAGAAATAGCGATGCTGGTGTTTATTATCGAAGGCCGTATCGGAATGGATAAACTAGGCAGGGAAGAGGAAGTGGACCGCAAAAAAAAGGAAAGACATCAAAGTGAGTGCAAAACAGTGAATTAGTGAACGTGGAAAACTAAGACAAACTATCAGTATAGACTATCAGTTGTACACAAACAGTGAAGGAGTCAGTGGATAAAAATTATAGTGAAAAAAAAACAATGATTGTAGAAGAGATGCTAACGGAATGCGCCTATTGGCTAGCGCATATAGTGGAACATCAAGTCCAAACGTCCAGCCTATCGCCAGAAGGGCAAAGAGAAGTGATACAGTTGGTTAACGGAGTGCGGATGCAATTGCATGAGGACAATGAAGTAGAAACAATTGAAAAATATATTATGTGTATGCACGTATGGGCGCATAAGGTGAGACAAATCAGCCACCAAAAAGACTACCACATGAAATATGAAGAGTAAAGACAAAAAGTGATACAAAAAAAAAAGTGAAAACAAAAACAAAAAATACAATGAGTGAGAAGTAGTGGAAAATTGGAGAACAGTGGAAAAAACCCCCTCAATAAACAAAAATAGGTAAACAGTGAAAATAGAGACCCCTCAATATACAAAACAAAAACTGATGAACCAGAAAGTACAAGTATCCAACACGGGTGCTCTCGAACTCACAATGTTCGACACAAAACATCATAACCCTATATTTAGTGGGGATGCACAAGTGAAAGTGTTAAATGTGTTAGAAGACCACAAGTTATCCCACCAAAACCACGATTGGAAACTGTGGCTCACAGTGATATTCTGCATCGGACAATTGCTGTATGTACTATGGAAAGGATACAAAGCTATCCTAAAGAAGCAAACAATACGAGCAATTGAACAACATAATGCTTCAAGAGTGTGAAGTAAAAACAAACGATGCTGAAAACATCTGGCACACCCCACGCGCATCGAAACGATCGAAGTACCCGAAGACATCGAGCACAGCCCACCTGCAGTATGACGAAGATGAAAATCACCGGACGCAGCGAAAGTTACATGGCTGAACAACGCTGACAACGGCATGAAACAGCGTACTTCTGCGACAGCATAACGGAGAAAAATGGTGAAGTAACTTTTTTAATTCATAACAAAAAGAACACATATTATTAATAAAATTATATAGGCTCTACGAAAGGCATTTTTAGAAAAAAAAAAATCTTCTATGTTGGGTTATTACTAAAATACTTTTTGGATGAAGAAAATATTGCTAGAAATCGGTTCACTTGGATAAAGGTGCTAATGGGCATAATAGACAATTTCATACACAAATTGAGAAACATACTAACAACTTTCAAAAAAGCACCTAATCGAAGATATAGATATTCAACCCTAGTATCCAAATTAAACGAGATAAAACTAATGAAGCATTGACACCGTTCCATATACTCATTGTAAGAGCAAACAATATCATTAGTAGAGAACCAGCCACCCTCCAAACTACCAGTGTTTGCAGTTGCAGTAAAAACTGAAGAATATTAAATAGATTCGCTCCGAACGTTTAACCGAAATCTATCTCATATTCTTCAGGTTATGGGCCTTGCAATCAAAAGTTTGCTGTAATTTCACAAACGAAACGAATTCTTCGTGAGAAAACATTTGTTTGGTGTGAAATTGTTTCTTGTGAGCAGCTGTGGGCGTATTCCGTGATCGAGAGCCACTGTCAACAAAATGGCTGCTGACAAAATAAAGTATTTGTGCTCGAAGCTTAACACTACAAACCTTGTAGCATGAATGTTCCGAGTGCGAACGCTGCATGAATCGAGAATGAATGTCCAGCGGCGGAAATCAAACATTCCGCACTAACAGTGGTACGATCGGGTAAAATTGTTCATAACAAGAATTTTTTGTTTAAATCCGAAACCGATAAACCGGAGCGTAGTTGAGGACTGTGGGAAGAGGAATTGATATCCCTGTGCAGCGACCCAGCCGTCCCAAAAATTCAGCCGTGTCGCAGCCAAGAGCCACATGCTGAAACTGCTGACGATGCAAGCGATCGTTGTTGACGACAATCGATGTAATCGATTGACGATTGACGATGGCCAAAGCAAACCGAAGAACCGACCGATTGAGCCATCGAGTGCTGACGATGCTGTTGATGTTCTACTGATCGCAGTAGGTCAGTAAGCTGCTATAGCATGCTGAAACCGCTGACGATGGCCAACCGAGTTGCAACCGAGTAGCAACAAGACGGAGAACCGACCGACGTGAACGAAGTGCTGACGACGAAGAAAAACACGCGATGGGCAGGAAGAACGGGGAATGCGTACAGGGTAATTAAATGTAGGTTAGTTTTAAGGTTTAAAAGACCGTAGTTAGTTCCGTTCCCGTTCAATCAGCACAACTACCGCGTTCGTTTTGAGTTATTGAAAAGGTGGGGCCCTTTCAACTGGTGACATTCGTTTAAATTTGAATTATTGAAAAGGTGGGGCCTTTTCACCTGAAACGTCATTTGAAAGCGACTATTGGCATAGCGGTTCTACGACACGATGATTTGGACAACATTCTTTGTTCATGTAGACGCCTGCTTAAACTCACGACCACTTACAACCTTGACAACAATATGGAAAAGCCATGCGTTTACCTCGCGTTGACATCTGTAGCGGAATCGTCTTTTGCTGATGTCGCGGAAAATCGTAAAAACGTAAAAACGGAAAGAATGTGTGTTCATGTCGCTGAGTAAGCGTGAATCGAAAGCAATACGATCGCGAGAGAGTAGAACCAATGCGATAAGCTGGATTAGAGTTAAATAAAGTAGAGCCTCGAACGATCGTTCATTCAATGAAAGTCATGCTGTTTTTATTCTCACCAAAGCCTGTTTGTGGCTATTGGGATATTAACCCTTAGGTCTCGAGACGATTTCGCGCAAACAAACCAGCAGCTTGAGCATGTTCGAGATGCTATCATGCAGTTGGTTGGCTAGAATATGCCTTTTGACCGTCTGATGATTATACCGCTTTTTATGCGAAAATTTGTATTAACTCACTATTAATTAAAAATGCAAAAAGCGCCAACTTGTTGGTTGCTCAAATAGTGACCTCGTGGGCAAAAATTGAAGAGTTCATTGGACGAGTAGGTAGTCAAAACACATTAAAAAATAACACTTTTCAGAAGTTAAATCATGAAAAGAGTTTTAAGATTACGTTTTATACGTGATAAGAAACTGATGATTGTTCTGCAATATCCAGTTGGGAAATATTTATACTGACTGGTTCTGAAGATCTCACTACATCCTCAAGCATCCCTACGAGCAACATGGTAACAAAGAAATTTGTGAGTTTTTACGGAATATTAAAAACAAAAAACAACAAAAGTGAAGTGATTCTCTCAATTTTAATTACGCAATACTTTCAACTAATGTATGGGCTATTCCGAATCTAGAAATGGATTATTGGAACAGCAAAATGCATAGGTTAATTAAAATTTAATAGATCGAATCAAGGGGAGCAAATACTATCAAAATTTCCGAAATATTGATCATCTATTTATGAAAACAGAGATGTGATAATATGATTAACTAGAATCTTGGCAAACCATACTGCAGCATCCCGCAACCATGAATAAATTATGTGTGTTTTTTTTTTATTGAAAATTGGTTGCCTATTTGTAGGCAATCTAGATTAATTTTTTTTTTATTCAAACTGAGCAAGAAAACCAAAACAGAGAAAGGAATACAGCACATAACAAAATAGGGTCTTCATACAAAGAACGAATAGTGGCATAAAAAAAAGTTTGAAGCATTCAAAATAGAAAATGTTCGTAACGATCACATTACAATCGGTTGCATCCTATGCAGGATAAGTTCGGCCACTCCGATCAGTTAGCATCCTTAATCTTAACGTTAAACGTTATAATTGAAAATAATATGTTTCCTACCTTATCAAAGATGCAATGCAAACTATCAATAGTTTAGAAATATATGCCCTCATCGTCGTCATCTTTCGAAAGCTGTACTTGAAACAGCGCACTGGAGACGTCATCTGTTGTACCCCATTTGGCCGCTTCACCACCTCGCACCGTCACGTTGTAGCAAACATTCTCACTTTTCAACAAACTCTGCCGTAAGGTGATCATCTTGTGCGAAAAGTCACGGCTCCGTATCGCAGTAACACTCAAGAATCCTTTGTAGAGCTCCTGCATAAAACGGCAATGTTGGAAACAACTGTCTGAATTTCCCGATCCGAGTGAGTTGACGCACGTTCTCATAATCTCGCCGCTAAGATCGCCAAGGCCCAGTACAAAGTCTTGCGGATTCAGCAAACAAGCCATCTCCGCTGTTTCACTGTCTTTCTTTGGCATTGGAGTTGTTGCTATCGGTGTATTCTCCGAAGGGGCATCGGAACTTGGGTTCATATTGTCCTTCTCGGCGATGCTTTCGGCATCACTTTGCCCAACGTTTTGGCTTCTTTTGTAAGTCAGTTTCTGTTGAATAGCATCCCAGTTCGATATATCCTGCCCGCAAAGATATTCGTAGAATGTGTACGCTTCAATAAACTCTTGCATGCCATTGGTATATGCCCGCGCATACTGGTAAGGATCCTGATCCTTCAGTTCCTTAGCTATGTTAACAAAATGAGTGCGAAAAATGGCTTCAAGGCGCTCCTTTGCTTCATCACAAACTTTTCGCAAATTGTTCTTCCTGCAATAGAAAGGAAACCAGAAAATCATTTTTCTATGTTATGTGATGCACCGAATGGATCTTTTTTTTTTAATACAGGGGTCTCCAAACCATGGCTCTCGTGCCGCATGCGGCCCTCGAAACACTCCAGTGCGGCCCGCCTTCTAAATAGTTTGGCGACCCCTGTGCTAAATGAAACATGACGCAGCTTTCTGCGACTGAAGCTGCTAACGGTATAGGTTATATGAGGCAGCGACCATTTGCAAATCAGCAAGAATTCTTTAACTTTTTCTTGCTAGATCATGCCTGTTATATATGGCCTACTTGGTTTATGGCCATAGCGCGTAACAGGGCCACATTACGGTGTCGTTCTATGCCTGTTCTTACGGTGTTAAAGATCGGCGTCGCTATTGCAAGATTTCTTAAATTTCCCCATAACTACGTCCTCACACTACCCATTAGTCCCCCACGCTTGTGGCAAACCATACTTACCTAGAATCGATGGTGTGCAGTAGAAAGATGATTCGCTTCGATTCAATCGTAATGTCACGGCTGATTTTCACTATACGCTCGTGCTTATCGTGCTTCGCGTCCAGAATTGCCGCATATTCACGGAAACACTGAATAACAGGATTGTTTTCATCTACGACAGCATTCTCGTGGTCTCTTCCACGACGGCCACCGGTTTTCCCGAAATGCTGACGCTTGTTACCACGGTATGCACTCATGTTTTTGGACTAATGTTCTCGGCCAAAATTCCTACTCAAACAGCAAGATTTTCACTAAATGATTAACGCAATTTAATGAGACGCAATTTAATGTCTGCTTTTAGCGGCAAATCACTATCAAGTGAAGTTGGCAATGAATGCTCGATGATGATCACATAAATGTCACCAGCGGTCAAACGTAATGACGTTTGTCGGTGGCTTTCAAATTATTCCTTGATCTTCTGAAGCGAAATTTATAAAAAACGATTGCAGGAAATTTGCACGATATTCGTATCAAAATTAAAGTTTCCATTTTTCGATGTAAAACAGAATATTTGGCATCATTTTTTTTTTCAAAATGAAAATCATTCATTTTCTACGCTTGTCACATTTTGACAGCACTTCTTCCACAGTGCAGCAAACCGAAATGCTGACGCTTGTTACCACGGTATGCACTCATGTTTTTGGACTAATGTTCTCGGCCAAAATTCCTACTCAAACAGCAAGATTTTCACTAAATGATTAACGCAATTTAATGAGACGCAATTTAATGTCTGCTTTTAGCGGCAAATCACTATCAAGTGAAGTTGGCAATGAATGCTCGATGATGATCACATAAATGTCACCAGCGGTCAAACGTAATGACGTTTGTCGGTGGCTTTCAAATTATTCCTTGATCTTCTGAAGCGAAATTTATAAAAAACGATTGCAGGAAATTTGCACGATATTCGTATCAAAATTAAAGTTTCCATTTTTCGATGTAAAAAAGAAAATTTTGGATCATTTTTTTTTTTTCAAAATGAAAATCATTCATTTTCTACGCTTGTCACATTTTGACAGCACTTCTTCCACAGTGCAGCAAAACTGCTAGGAGGAAAAAAGATTAGAAAGTCCAAAACAAGACCCGCAAACAACGTATGGACAAACGTCGTAACAAACAAAACTGCCCACGGGGAAAGTGTTTTCGTGACCCATAATTGCCACCGTCCTGTGCACAGTGAACAGTGAAGACCGCGGAAAAACTCACTTATTCTGTTTGGCAAAAGTTGGTTAGTGCTGAAAACCATTGTAGCTCGAGAATTGTGATGTGGGTGCGGGCTGTATTGCTGAAGTCTGATTGTTGCTCCCCCGTACCAGAACATTCAATTGATGTGAATGATCATTAGGCACTAGAAAAGAAAAATAATTAGGTAAGGTGAAATGTAAGCACTGCAAACGTGTCGTGTATCGACATACACGCTCTCGCCCCATAGTTGCTTGTTATGCTCGGTGTAAAGCTATAGATGAAAACTAAAAGAACCGTTTAGAAGGTATTAAAAGGAAAGAAAGCTAATTTGGTCGGTGATGAGCAAGAGCCACCAACTTGTCTCAATACGTACCACCGAGGTGTGCGGTAATCTATGGTACATTAATTTGTATCAGTTTTTTCCTGCTTCTGTTACTTATGAGCAGTGTAATAGCTACAATTTTTTGTCAGGCAATGATTTGCGGCAACCAGATGCTATCATGCAGTTGGTTGGCTTCAATGGGCAAAGCAATAGTCAAATAGGAGCATTATCAAACACACAAAAAGCCACCGGGACGTGTGTAGGTATTCAGGCAAACGATTGACGCAATGATTATTTTCACCAGCAATATGTTAGCCAGCATAGGGCAAACGGGACAGGCTTTGTTGGCGTACGGAGCGGACTAAACCAAACAGACCCGAGTGTGCCCATAACTCGGCAGCATCTATGCTGATAATAGTTTACAATAAATCTAGCAAACGAGACAGTGGAACTCGTCGTTCAGCTCTACGCAACTCTTCTAGCAATTGTGGAGGGAGGCCGATTGGTATCATTTTTCTTATCAAGCTCACTATAAGATGATTGATCCGTGTTGATGCAGTCTTCCGTTACTGCGTACGGTGGTTACTCGCTTGCAATGGTCAATTGGAGAGCGCGATGAGTCATACTTCCTTCCGGCAATGTACATTTCTCACCTCTTCGCCTAGCGGCAGGTGTGAGACGTGTAAGTAATGTGGTGACATTTTGGCAATCATTTTTATGACCAAGCAAGCAAGCAAGCAAAAAAAAAATCATGTCTACGATAACTACTTTTTATCTTTTCGTTGTTAGATGTCGATAAGGTGATATTTATCGTCAATGTGCAGTCTTTTCGCTTGCCATGCGATACACAAATTGTTTCTAGCCTTTTTACCTATTCACCGATCATCATTAGAATTGTTAAAAATGTTTGGAAAGTGATTGTATTTCAGAGCGTTGTAATTGTCTACAAATACCCTTCGAATAAAATCTTACGATCTTTAGGTGTAAGAAATTAATTTGTTCAATACCGCATAAGAACAACCCAACGTAAAGTATCAAATTGCAATGGCCAAAATCCAAGGCTGGCCGGTTGAAGTTAATCTGAAACGATAACTAACGGGGTGCGTTATCAAAAAAATTTTTTTTTTGTTGTGTTTAATGAATCCTATCGCAATTCTAGCATTTGGTGACTTTCGTAGAACATTCAAATACAGTTATCAGTGAGAGAATATCACGGACGGTTGTAATATATTGGGCGCAAAAGAGCGAGTAATACAACAACGCCACCGTGGCGTTTCAAACATGTAACATTGTGTTTGCATTTTGGTTGTTAAAATATCATCTAAGTGAGGTAATAATGCCGTTTGTGGTTGCCGCCATTTTTCTCGTTTTAGGTAATACGGAACGAAAACGGGACTGGTAAACTTGAAAACTAGCGTAACAGCAAGCGAGCACACACGTTTGTGGACAAAAGCAGCATGGATTATACAAATTTTCCCAACCTGACAAGCGTTTATTCGCCGAACCGTGAGGCGTGTCTAGTGCTGAATAAGACCAAAATCTTGATCAACCTGTACGAAGGCATCCCGGAAACGTTGCTGTTGAACGTGATAGCGTGGTTTTTCTTGATACTGTTGTTCACATTGCTTCGCCAGCAGGCCTGGGACTATGGGCGGCTAGCGCTGGTAAATAGCCACGGAGAAAACAAACGCTGGACGCAACTGTTCTATGCCCATGGCAATGTGCCCGGTGGTGCCGGTGGTTCGATGGGCGGTGCGTCCGAAACGTCGGACACACTCAACAGTCTCAGCATTGATCGGGGCTGCTTCTCCTGGATAGTGGCCACCTTTCGTCTAACGAAAGAGCAAATACTTACCCACAGTGGTCCGGACGCGGTGCACTATCTGTCGTTTCAGCGGCATCTCATCGTGGTGATGGGCATTATGACGGTGATTTCCATCGCCATTATACTGCCGATCAATTTTTCCGGCACGCTGAGCGGTGATAAGAACTCGTTTGGCCACACGACGATTTCGAACCTCGATCCAGACTCACCGTCGATGTGGGCACACGTCGTGTTTGCCATCGCGTACGTACCAATGGTGGTGCTGATAATGCGCCGTGCGTCGGGCCGCAACGCGTTCAAAACTGCCCCGACGCGTACGATTATGGCCACAAACATTTCGCAGGGAGATTGCAGCAAAACCATCATACGCACTTACCTGCAGCAACTTTTTCCGGACGTATCGATCGAGGACATACAGCTGGCGTACAATATATCGAGCTTGATCAAGGCGGCCGAGGAGTACGAGCGGACGGTGGAGGCTAGGATATACTGCGAAGCGCACCGGAACCGAGATGCGCTACAAGCACAGCCTTCCTGTTTCAGCTGCGAAAAGGTGGACGCCTTGGAGTATTACAAAGATCACGAGGTGCAGCTAGCCGGTGAGGTTGCGCGGTTGCGTGCATCGGCCCTAAACGAACCACTCGGTATTGCGTTTGTAACGCTAAACACGGCCCACGAAGCACAGCACGTTATGTTACACTTTAAGCCGGGGACGTACCGCGAGTGGAATCTGTCGTTTGCACCCGCACCGTCCGATATCTTTTGGGAAAATCTGAACATCGATACCGCCCAGTGGTACTGCAAGTGGGCAACGGTCAATTTTGCGCTGTTTCTGTTCCTCTTCTTCCTTACCACGCCCGTCATCATCGTAAACCAGCTGGATACGCTATCGCTAACGAAAAATACCACCTCACAGATCGGCAAGATTAGCCCGCTCGTGTCGGAGTTTCTGCCTACGCTTCTGCTGTGGTCGCTGTCCGCACTGATGCCCGTAATCGTCGCATACTCGGACACGTGGCTGTCGCACTGGACACGCTCGCGGCAAAACTATCTTATTATGACGAAAACCTTTGGATATCTTCTATTCATGATATTGATCTTGCCATCGCTCGGGCTGACAAGTGCCCAAGCGTTACTGCAGTGGACGATTGAATCGAACGACACGTACCGGTGGGAATGCATCTTTCTGCCGGACAAGGGTGCGTTCTTCGTAAACTACATCATCACAGCCGCATTCATCGGTACGGCACTCGAGCTGATTCGCTTTCCCGATCTGATCTGCTATCTCTGGAAGCTGGCGACGGCAAAATCGCGGGCCGAAACACCGTACATTCGCAAATCGATCCTAATCACGTTCCCGTTCGGTATTCACTACGCTTGGATGGTGATGGTGTTTACCACCAGTACGGTTTACAGTCTTGCCTGCCCGCTCATCATGCCGTTCGCCATGACATACATCACGCTGAAACATTTCGTCGACAAGCATAATCTCTTTTTCGCGTTCGCCCCATCCAACATGATCAGTCAGGGCAGTGGAGGCAAAATACACAGTACCGCCGTCACCATGACCAAATTTTCTGTCGTCCTTTTGCTGATCATTATGGCAGCGTTGGCAGTGGTACGTACCGGGCAGGTAGAACTGCGTGCCGTTGTCCTCATCTTGGCACTGTGCGCCACCCTTACTATGTTTGCCTGCATGTCGCCAATTAAACGGTGCACAACCTCACCGTTACGCATCGTGGAAATGGATGGCCCGGCCCCCATTTACGTGGCGGATGTGCTGATCAATCGACGCATGGTGTCGGACAGTCCGTCCCATCTTAGCTACGGGTCCGATACGACCATGAACATTGTGATGAATGATGCTGGCGTCAGTGTGACTGCATAGACTGCGTCCTCCATCCTCTTCCCTCCATACCTGCTCCCTTTTGCACACACACACACACACGTCTTATGCTCTCCTCTTCACCGGTGTGAACGCAAGCATGGTCCTAAAGTGATATTAAATGTTAAGCCAACTCCGTTGCTTACGCGATACAGTATTCCGTGTCTCTCGGCATATGAGTGGAATGGAAAAATGGAACCAAATGGGCGCAGATTTTCTGTCAGCCACTACTACTCTCCCTTCCAGCATGTTCTGCGACTGTTAGTGGATTTACTGTGGGAGGGATTTCAAACAGAACCCTTTGTCTTGCGGGTCTTGTATAAGGGCGGATATGTTTAAGCAAATGGGTGTGAGACGCGGAAAAAGGTTTGCGGTTTAGTTTATTACTTTCCTACTGTTTGTATTGTTTGACTGCAAAGTCATGAACATTGCTTTAATTTTTTTTTCTGTTTTACAGTTTTGTTGTTTTTTTTTTAGTTTTACAACAATTACACACATAACAATTATTAGCAAAATTATTAGTCTGTTGACAATTCCAAGAACATGTCACACTTTATAAATTATTTAATCCTAAAAGTTTGATAATTGGTTTCCCTTATGTATACCCAATGAGTGGAATGGATAAAAACCTTTCCACTTAGCGTAGAAATTGTTATCTTTTGCAAAATAAACATTCTTATCTCTTGCGAAGGGTTACGAGAGCTAGGGCAACAAAAAAAAAACACAGTGTTTGAACCCGACATGTATGTTGTTTATAAGAGATTTACATAAATTTAAGAACAATAAAAACAAAACTAACTCCGATATAATATTAAAAGCAACGTAATTGTATATGTGGTTTAAAGAACTATTTAAAGCTCCGAAATAGCCAACCGGTGTTGGTGAAACATTTCTAACGATACAGGTACATGGTTGTATACATTCCTTTCCATTACATTTTCCATAACAGCACTCACTGTCTTTTAATATTAAAATTCGGTCTTCAGTTGCGACGCAATATAAACAAGCAGTACAAAACATCGCATCTACGACACGCGAGCAGGTTCGAGCACTCTCGCGCACGCTCGAGCAACCATTCGAGCAGCTTCTGGTGTGTTCGAGGGGCTTGGCGATGTTTCTAGAAACTGAAAGGTTTCATATATATAGCCGTGTATCGAGCAGTGAGCGTCATTCAGAAAACAACAAACCGAGAGTGAAAAGCAAACGAGCGCTAACTGTAGCGAGAGAATCGCAAGTGAACAACTGTTTGAATTGTGAATTATTGTTCTACGAGATACAATTGTGAGAATTTATTGTACTGAAAGTGTGAAATCGTGAAAAACCCAAGCTTTGTGAAGTACAGTGCAGTAATAAACAGTGAAAATGCCGTCTGCAATTGGAATCGACCTGGGCACGACCTACTCGTGCGTAGGAGTGTTTCAGCACGGAAAGGTGGAAATCATTGCCAACGACCAGGGCAACAGAACGACCCCGAGTTATGTTGCATTTTCGGACACGGAGCGGCTCATCGGCGACGCGGCCAAGAACCAGGTGGCCATGAACCCCACCAACACAGTGTTCGATGCTAAACGGCTGATCGGACGCCGGTACGATGATCCAAAGATTCAGGCCGATCTGAAGCACTGGCCGTTCACGGTGATGAACGACTGCGGAAAGCCGAAGATTCAGGTGGAATTCAAAGGAGAACGCAAGACATTCGCACCAGAGGAGATCAGCTCGATGGTGCTGACGAAGATGAAGGAAACGGCCGAGGCGTATCTGGGCCAGTCGGTGAAGAACGCGGTCATCACAGTGCCGGCGTACTTCAACGACAGCCAGCGACAGGCGACGAAGGATGCCGGTGCCATCGCGGGTCTGAATGTGATGCGCATCATCAACGAACCGACGGCGGCCGCGTTGGCCTACGGCTTGGACAAGAACCTGAAGGGTGAGCGCAACGTGTTGATATTCGATCTGGGCGGTGGAACGTTCGACGTGTCCATTCTGACCATCGACGAGGGCTCGCTGTTCGAGGTACGAGCCACTGCCGGAGATACACACCTGGGAGGCGAAGACTTCGACAATCGGATGGTGAGCCACTTCGTGGAGGAGTTCAAGCGCAAGTTCAAGAAGGACCTTTCCAAGAACGCCCGGGCGCTGCGACGCCTGCGGACGGCTTGCGAGAGAGCGAAGCGAACGCTTTCCTCCAGCACGGAGGCAACGATCGAGATCGACGCGCTGATGGATGGAATCGACTACTACACGAAAATCAGCCGGGCACGCTTCGAGGAGCTCTGCTCGGATCTGTTCCGCTCCACGCTGCACCCAGTGGAGAAGGCGCTCGCGGACGCAAAGATGGACAAGGGCGCGATTCACGACATCGTGTTGGTGGGCGGCTCTACCCGCATTCCGAAGGTACAGTCGCTCTTGCAGAACTTCTTCTGTGGCAAGTCCTTGAACCTGTCGATCAACCCGGACGAGGCGGTAGCGTACGGTGCGGCAGTCCAGGCGGCCATTCTGAGTGGTGACAAGGATGAAAAGATCCAGGACGTACTGTTGGTGGATGTGGCCCCCCTGTCGCTGGGCATCGAGACGGCCGGCGGCGTGATGACGAAGCTGATCGAGCGGAACTCACGCATCCCGTGCAAACAGACACAGTCCTTCTCGACCGTCGATCAACCCGGACGAGGCGGTAGCGTACGGTGCGGCAGGCCAGGCGGCCATTCTGAGTGGTGACAAGGATGAAAAGATCCAGGACGTACTGTTGGTGGATGTGGCCCCCCTGTCGCTGGGCATCGAGACGGCCGGCGGCGTGATGACGAAGCTGATCGAGCGGAACTCACGCATCCCGTGCAAACAGACACAGTCCTTCTCGACATACGCCGACAACCAGCCGGGCGTATCGATCCAGGTGTTTGAGGGCGAGCGAGCAATGACGAAGGACAACAATCTGCTGGGCCAGTTCGACCTGTCGGGCATTCCGCCGGCGCCGCGCGGTGTGCCAAAGATCGAGGTAACGTTCGACCTGGACGCCAACGGCATTCTGAACGTGTCGGCGAAGGAAATGAGCACTGGCAAGGAGAAAAACATCACGATCAAGAACGACAAGGGCCGCCTGTCGCAGGCGGACATCGATCGTATGCTGTCCGAGGCGGAAAGGTTCCGTGAGGAGGATGAGAAGCAGCGCGAACGGGTCGCCGCACGCAATCAGCTCGAGGCGTACTGTTTCAGCCTGAAGCAATCGCTCGAGTCAGCCGGATCGAAGCTGAGCGAAAGCGACCGCAAAACGGTTGAGGACCGGTGCAACGAGACTCTGCGCTGGATCGATGGCAACAGTATGGCCGAGAAGGAAGAGTACGATCACAAGATGCAGGAGCTGACGCGAGCCTGCAGTCCGATCATGACGAAGCTGCATCAGCAATCGGGAGCAGGAGGGCCAGCTCCGACCAGCTGTGGTCAGCAAGCGGGCGGGTTCGGTGGACGCTCGGGACCGACCGTAGAGGAAGTGGACTAAGCGGAAGAAGCAGCTACCGGGTCAGCATTGGTACTTGGAAGGCGATCGAAAAGACTGTGTTAATAGCTTTGTAAATAACTATGATAAAGTCATTAGATAAGAAAACAATGCATTAAGGTTTATTTTTGTAGTAAACAATATGTTCCTGGTTGAATAAATCATAATATTTATGAGAAGAATAGAACATGTTTTGTTGAGTTTATCACATGTTAATATGAATTATGAATGATGACATATTGAGCAGTTCCTATGTTTGGGGATGGAAGATCAAGTTAACGAATTGTTTTGCTTTTTCAAGGAGGGTACATGTATTTGACAAAATTTGACGATCACGAGGATAATGTCGATTTTGCTGGTTTCGAATTTGATCGTTATGTTCTTCGTTAGTTTTAGATGGATTGTAATTCGTATTGATTTTAGTTAGCTTGTCTATGTATGTCCACGTGCTGCTATAGGATCTGGTCCTGCAGGGTGCCCTTTACAGGGTCTGGACCCGCGCTAGTTACTGGAATGATCAGTATCTGTTCCGGTGTCTCTTTATCTTTCTTTACACGCCGACCAAGTCTACACGCTCCACGCCACATGGGACCGGCGATGGAGCTGCCTGTTAGTCCCCGGTCCTCGACTTTTCAGCCACATCTGCTTGATACTCGAGGTGATCCAATCCCTATTGGCGCCTTCGAAGCACTTAAATACTGGGTTCTTAATAAATCGATCCTACAAGCGATCAAGATGATGCCAACTTCCTATAGAGTTTGCTTGTAGGACTGGTACAGTTACAGTAGCATAACGAGCCTCTCTTCACACATCTTTCGAATCACTCATAATCTGTAACACATATTGGACATGAGACATGATGGAAATGAAATGTGGAGCAATGGTGTCGCCCAGAAGTTAACAACGTGTATATGGGGCAACGGTATACCAGAAAAGCCACTGAAACACGCAAGAATAATTTTCGTGAAACACTGTTGTAACTTTTCGATATGCTCTATAAAGTTTGTGCAACAAGGGCTGTGCTGCTCGTGGGAGACAGTCATCGGTCTTCTAGTGATGCGTGCTAGAATGAGGCTAGGATGTGTGATAGAATGAGTGCTAGAAGGAGTGCTCTCTGGGACATACCGCGACAGGGGTCGGACGTGCGTGTTATTGTATTGTTTAGTTAAGTGTTGTTTTAATAATATAATAAATGTGTATATTTTATAACGATACAACAATATAAAAGGGTTTAACTATCAACGGATTGATTAACTTGTAGCGTCCCCGCTAATAGCGTTAGGAAAGGAGACAAGCAAGAGATCGCTAACGGTTCATCTCCAGACAATAGGTGGCACCACCAGTCAATAAGGACTAAAAGGTTTTGACAAGCCACACGATACACATATTTAAGGAATAAGAAAGCTAAAAGAAGTCAATCTCACTTCAAACTCGACAGTGATCTAAAGACCTGAATCCAGCACTAATGTGCGAATTGAAGGAACCCTTTGAATTTACAAAGTCACCAAACTGGGGGAAAGCTCTACTTCTTTGTCACAACAATCCATAGAGGGCGGCCCGGTGGTGTATCCGATAATGGCGCCGGTGGTGCGCGCAGAAGTGTTTGGCGCTGGCCGGCATGGAGCCGCCACCGGCACAGATCTTGGTGGTAGTAGCACTGCCCACGGCAGGACCGGGTTTCGAATCCCGGCGGACCGCCTCCCCGTACGCTGGACTGGATATTCAGCACCGGGTATAAAACAAGTCATGGAAAGCTAGAAATAGCAGGCCAAGACCTACGGAGGTTGTAGTGCCAGAGAAGAAGAAGAAGAAGTCAGAGGTTTCATTTTCCTTGACCCGTACCTAGATAGTCGATCCTGTTGAATTGTTTTAGTAAAGGTATTCGTGAAGCGCATAAGAAAGAAACACGTCTATTCACATTGGCTGACAATACGCGACATTTACATTACACTATTTATTCTATCCTCCAGGTTGAATTCTTAACAGGTCCTGCGTTCAAGAAGACGGTTCAGACGGGATTCAATGTCCGATCCTGTCATATGAAGATCGATGCGACCATAAACCATACATACATGCTTACTTATAAGGCGCTATATGCGCTACCAGACTATGTCCTGCTGCAGAAGTCCTCGTACCGCTGACGGTCGAGCGCCGTAGTCTACCAATCCAATCCAAGTCAGTTTGGGTCTAATACATCTTCTCTGTTCATGTGGAAGGCCTCAAAAGACTTTACGGGCTGAGTCGTTCGGTGCCATTCTCATGCCATGACTAACACACCGAAATCTGGCTGGTCTAATACGCTGCACAATGGTGTGACCGACAGGTATGTTGTGTGGAGAATTTTCCTAGTACACACAGAACACAGTGTGTGTTCGACCATCAGAAGTTTATAAAAACATAATTTGTATTTGCTCCTATACGTCTTAGACGTTTAAGTTATATTTAGAGACTGATTTCGAAACCCTAGCTTTGTTCCCTAGCTTGTCACTATCTTACTATTGATGTGTGGAATGTTCCAAGGCCAAAGGTGTCGATGTCCGATGAACAGAATGTTCCACTTGTCCTCTTCCGGATGTACTGCAAACTGTGGGTGCAGCTCAGCTGAAGAATCTGCCGATTTAGCGTGTGATGTCGAACGTCGAATGCTTCGCGTAATCTAACACGTTGTACCGCATAATTGTATGTCGATTATAGGAGTTATGTTCATTGCGACATGTGCTGTACATGTCGGTTAAACCAATCCTTACAAGGGCTGAGGCACTGCGGAGTTGGAATGAACGATTTAATAGCTATATTATGCCTGGCTCAACTGCGATGGCCAGACTGGAGAGTGTCCAGCGCAAATTCACTCGTGTACCGGTTATCATCGTCCTTACCGGTTATCATCTTGCTTCCCCTCCTTACCCAGTCCGTTGTCGCCTTCTTGGGTTAGAGCCCATTGAGGAAAGGCATCTCCATATCCGTGCAAGCTTCATAGCAGGCCTCCTGTTAAACGAACTTAATGTCCCTTCTCTACTATCGACCATCCCTCTGAATGCTCCTTCCCGTCGCCTCCGCGATCGACCTCCCCTCTGTATCCCATCCCGCCACACCCGCT